>CAXIUP010000210.1:0-2500 GCA_964035015.1 Corallium rubrum | reverse complement strand
CAACAACAACAACAACAACAACAACAACAACAACAACAACAACAACAACAACAAAAAGCAACAACAACAACGACAACAACAAATAGAACAACAACAACAACGACAACGACAACGACAATGACAACGACAACGACAACGACAGCGACAGCGACAGCGACAGCGACAGCGACAGCGACAGCGACAGCGACAGCATCAACAACTACCATCATACGCATTAGACTAATTAAAGTTGGAAGTTTTTAATTTCAACTAATAATTGTGTGATTTCTTTCAATTTGAATAACAGAACACGACAGTCATGAAACTGCCTCGCCGTCAATCCCAAAATCTAACCTGCAGATGGTAGTATTAATTCCAAACAAAGGTAATATTCTTCAGTATTTATCTTTAAATAATGAAATACCTAAAAATTTAAAATTGTAATTTGTAATCGTCTTTAATACAGAAGGCATTTTCCAAAATATAATCATTTATAGTTAGGGAAGACGTTTATGAAAAAGTATAAACTCATTTACGTATAAAAGATATTTATTGGCTAGTAAAGGATAATGCTACAGAACTTGTAATAAATAGCTCAGCCCTACTTGTGGGGACAGAGTAGAGGTGTGCGAATTCGATCGGAATCCGGTTTTAAACCCATCCATCCGATCGAATTCGGATTGGATTTTGTTCTTTTTCTCTCGTATCTGTTCGGATTTCGTACTTTTTTACGCGCATTAGATTGTTCTTGTCACAAAATTAACAAATTCAATATTCGTATGCACATTACAAAACATATGAAGGCTATCATTGCATAAGATTATTATTGTATATTAGTTTTCTCAAATTTATTTCTTCATTGGTTTTCTTTTCGGAAATTTCGCGCAAGTGCGCAACTATATTGCAATATAGATCCAGTGTTTTAATTTTTTTTTCCAGATCGCATCGGATTTGAGCAGCAGATTTCCGATAAGACGGGATCTGACTACGATATTTTGACTACAGATCGGATCGGATTCGGATCGACAGTTTAGGCAAACCTGCTGATTAAAAGCGACCAATCCGATAGGACGCACACTACTAGGGCAGAGATATTTAATTTTGCCCCAATAATTAGTCAAAAGGCATTTTATGTAGATTCCATGTTAACAACTTAAAGAATATTAAAAATAACAACAACAACAACAACAACAACAACAACAACAACAACAACAACAAAAAGAGCAACAACAACGACGAGGGACGACGACGACGACGACGACGGCGGCAGCGGCGGCGGTGGCGAACGGACGGCGGCGACGCGGCGGCTTCGGCGACGACGACGACGGCGCACGCGGCGGCGACGACGACGACGACGACGACGACGACGACGACGACGACGACCACGACCACGACCACGACCACGACCACGACCACGACGACCACGACGACGACCACGACCACGACCACGACGACGACCACGACGACGACAACAACAACAACAACAACAACAACAACAACAACAACAACAACAACAACAACAACAACAATATCAATATCAACAACTACCATCATACGCATTAGACTAATTAAATTTGGAAGTTTTTAATTTCGACGAATAATTGTGTGATTTCTTTCAATTTGAATAATAGAACACGACAGTCATGAAACTGCCTCGCCGTCAATACCGCCATCTAATCTGCGGATGGTAGAGTTAGTTCAAAACAAAGGTAATATTCTTCAATATTTATCTTTTAATAATGAAATACCTAAAAATTTAAAATTGTAATTTGTAATCGTCTTTAACACAGAAGGCATTTTCCAAAATATAATCATTTATAGTTAGGCCAAACGTTTATGAAAAACTAGCAACTCATTTACGTATAAAAGATATTTATTGCCTAGTAAAGGATAATGTTACAGAAATTGTAATAAATAGCTAAGCCCTACTTGTTTGGACAGAGTAGAGGTGTGCGAATTCGATCTGAATCCGGTTTTAAAGCCATCCAATCCGATCGAATTCCGATTGGATTTTGTTCTTTTTCTGTCGTATCTGTTCGGATTTCGTACTTTTTTACGCGCATTAGAATGTTCTTGTCAAAAATTAACAAATTCAATATTCGTATGCACATTACAAAACATATGAAGGCTATCATTGCATAAGATTATTATTATATATTAGTTTTTTCAAATTTATTTCTTGATTGGTTTTCATTTCGGAAATTTCGCGAAAGTGCGCAACTATATCGCAATATACATCCGGTGTTTAAAATTTTTTGGACCAGATCGCGTCGGATTTGAGCAGCAGATTTCCGATCAGACGGGATCTGACTACGATATTTTGACTAGAGATCGGATCGGATTCGGATTGACAGTTTAGGCAAACCTGCTGATTAAGAGCGATCAATGCGATCCGACGCACACAACTAGGGCAGATATATTTAATATTCCCGCAATAATTAGTCAAAAGGCATTTTATGTAGATTCTATGATAACAACATCAAGAATATTAAAAATAACAACAACAACAACAACAACAACA
>CAXIUP010000209.1:12500-83075 GCA_964035015.1 Corallium rubrum | reverse complement strand
AGAGACACGCAAGCGATTTTCTATTTGTTAAATAAACATCTCGCAGAATTTCTTTCCCATTTGCTGTAATTTCGCGTGTACTCCACGCGTGTCGAGATAGCACCCTCACCCGGGCTCCGGGCCTTCGGCCCTACACCCGGGCTCGGGGATAACGTAACTTTTATATATGTGCATTTTTGTTGTTTTGTTGTGTAACCGATTAAGGTGAGGTATACGGTCCATACGGGAACATTTTTCTTCAACTTGTAACGCAAAGCGTTATTACCCGGACTGCGGGGATAACGTAAGCCCTGAGTCAAAAAACCATAATTGGAGTACTTTGCTCATGGTATACACCACTGTCCTATTATTTAAAGCACATTTATTAATGCGGCTCATGCATTCCGACATTGGAAAGTGAAAAGTTGCTTTGGCGAGGTTTTTAGGAGTACAGAAGCACTACAGAGCTAAGAAAACTTCTGCTTTTAGTTCAGTTATCAAACGCTCTTTTGAAACCTTTTTCTGAAACTATTTGGTAAATTTTTCAAATAAAAAACAAGCTTGTGGTTAAATTATTTTTCTTGTTGTAAACAGTATCAACAATTAACATGAAGGATCTAAGACTAAGACTGCGTTTACACTAGAGCAAAAGTTTCCGGATTCACTTCGTACTGAGTATTTGGATTCGATCGTTAGAGGTTTAAACTACAACAGTATTTGCGGATTCGACCCTTTACACTAAACTCCGAATTTCTTTTAATTCAGTTAATGTGCTCACCATGTTGGTTCCAGCTCAACCTCATATGACTGCGCGCGGAAGAGCAACTGAATCAGTGGCGTAGCCAAGGGGGAGCTGTGGAAGCCGCCCCCCATGCAAATCATGCACCATTGCACCTACATAAGTACATGTTACTTCAAAAGGCCATGGGTTCAATTCTGATCACACCACAAGGGGCACGGGCTCAGGATATCGAACAGTGATATCGAATGCAGCCATTCCAGCATGCTAATTTTGTGGACAATCTTATTTCACCAAAATACTCACCGCGCGCTCAATTTTTGAGATTTGTCTCTCAAATTTGGCAAGCACAACGATAAATCACCGCAGAAGCTAACAAATTAACAAAAATTCTACACATTATAAACTGCAGTTGCTACGAGGTGCTTTTTAAATAATAACGCCCTTTGCGCCAGGAGATATCGGCCGTTCTGTTTTCACTCAGAAGCTTCCAAAACATCATATTTCTCATCTAAAATGATCAAAGAACAAAACCCTGTTCACATTTTTTGACAGGTATTGTATTTGCTTTGATATTAAACGGGGAAGTTGACTCATTTTTATTTGGTAAAAACGATAGAAGATATGCATATTATTGGGAAAATATTGCACTAAATCTAAAATGCGAACACGATTTTATTCCTTTACGGTTGTTCAACATTGTGGCCAAGTTTGGAAACAATTGGATAAAACGCAAGCCACCGATAGCGAAATTTTCTTTCTCCGTAAAAGCTGATAAAAGATTTGGCGGGGCCTTTTTGCCGGCCTTTTCTGTCATTTCCCGGACCGTAAACCAATCATTGTGTCTTGGCAATGTTTTCTCCCCGATCAAATGGTGAAAGAAACCTGATAGGAACGCTTCTTTACATCATGCCGGCGAAACGCAAATGTAAAGAAGGCTAGCGCGGTTATCTTCGAGAAAAGATTTCTTGCTTCTTACAGCTTTTCGTTACATGCAAATTGAAGCGATACCGTGTTTTTTAAATAAAGATGATGATGATAATGCTGGGTGGGTTGGGTCCTGAAATTGTTAAAAGTTTTAAAGGGGGTATTGAAATTAATACTCATATAAGTGGGGGGGGGGGGTGAGGGGGGGTGTTGGTGTTGGAAAATTAAAAAAAATTCTCCTCCAGCCCCCCCCCCCCCCCCCCCGCAAAAATAAGACGTAAAGACGAGCTAGGGAAGCATTTTGTCGTCGAAGTAACAAATATTTTTTAGTTATAACTGTTCCTTAGTCCATGCTGAAGTTAGATGGAGTCGGGCAAAGAAGAAATATGTCACTGATTAAGAAAAAATTGAATTATTATGTTCTCTCATTATTTACTGTTGAGAATCTCCATTATTATGGGCCTTAATACGCACGCGCGCCATCACCTTGTCCCAAATTTCTGGTAATATTGTTACGTCGGTCAAAGCGGTTTCAGTTAAGCAACACGCGTTTTAATACACTTACATATTCTCTCACAGATATCGCAGCAATCGTGTTCATTTTGAGCCCTGCAATCAAAAGGGACAGCGAAATGGCTGCACAGGAACTTCCACCTGCATTCTTTGCTGCGAATGAAATCCTTCATAGTAGGTTCTACATGAACCAAATTTTGTTTGTTGAAGCAAGCTACGTCTGACGCCGGATAACCAACACGACCAGCTGGACCAACCTCTTGAAGATATGCTGCGAAACAAACAGAACACTGTTTCGAAAATATGTGCGACTCATAATTATAATTAATCATAATAATTATTCCACTTTTGTCCTACTGAGACCCTCAGCCTACCATGATAAAACCACCGTTCGCAACAAGTTCAAATGACCACGTACAAATCTCGAAGATCAATGAATAATTAAGTCATGTCAAAAAGGTAAACAACAAAGACAAAACAACAGTTGAGTTTAATACTTTCTAATGATTTTGGTACGCAGTAGTGCAGAATCCTCCTGATATCAGGTACATCGGGTCCCATACTGTACGCTTCGGTTGCAAACAAGAGGCGAATGTTCATTTCGTTGATTACAGTCTTCTTTAACTGTCAATACTATAGAAATACATAAATGCAACAACCCCTCGCTCACTTTTATATGCTTTTTGAAATGCATCCCACCTAACCCACAAACAAAATTCCTCAGGATAATTACAGAATTTATGATTAGGATGACTAAAAAAATGAAAGTTGAACATATCAAAGCAAAACTTACAGATTTCATATTAAACTCTCATTTAGGAGGTTTCCAAAGGAATTACTTTTATGTTTTGCAAAAGCAGGATTAATAAAAAGTTAACAGGTCAAAAACTACATCTATAATAAGAGATAAAAACAACAGACAACCTTTCAGTCTGTATAAACAGGACAAAAGAAAATGGACAAAGCCTATGAGTATTAATGATAAGTGCTTGCAATTAACTCAATGAAAAACATCACGTCCACTACAGCAAAGGGAAAGCACGCGAAAACGTGAAGCTGTTATATACTGCTTAATAGGTTAAGCAAAACTTGAAAACAACATAAGCCGACAAGGTATAAAACTTTATAATGATAGTTACTAGATTAAGTTTACAATATAAACTTACGAGTGTCTAAAACGGTTTCTATTTAAACGTCTCTCCGTTCTTGGCGTTTACAGAATATATAAATGAATAAATGCTGATTCCAATCAGCAAAATAAAATAAATACAAATGCCCACTGAGTGACCAGCGACCACAAACAATGCATTTTGTTTACCATACGGTGTTGGGTTTTTCAGGTTTTCTGGTTTATCTTCAAGATATATTAAACCGGCTGTTTGTATCCTTTTTTTATTCGTTGTTCTGCTTCTTTCCGTTTAAAACAAAACTATTTGAAACCATTTTGTTTCGCAAACAAAATGTTATAAGCAAACAACTTACATAAGTTTTCTTCAAAGCTAGTCACCAGTGCTAAATTATTCTTACCGCGTGACACCCTACGACGTGTATATATATATATATATATATATATATATATATATATATATATATATATATATATATATATATATATAAACTATTTCCAGATTTTCGTCTCCCTTGCTTTTTCTACACGCGTGTCAAATGGACTCCGCGCGTGTCGAGATTAGCACACTCACCGGGCTCCGGGCTTTTGGCCCAACGCCCGGGCTTGGGGATAAAATATATTAAACTAGAAATACATGAATGCAACAACCCCTCGCCGGCTTTTATTAAATGCTTTTTTGAAACACCCAATACCCACCCACCCACCCTGATTAAAATAAGCACTGATGTACAGCCAATATAAAAACAAACAGATATATAAACAAATGATAATCCTCAAGATAATTCTACATATCAAAGCAAAACTTAGATTTGATTATTAAATTCTGGTTGTACAAAATATGTTTTTAGGAGGTTTCAAAAGGGATTATTTTAACAAGCTTTAAATGGCTTCCCTATACATATACATGCATGTTTTGCAAAGGCAGAATTAAAAGTCAACAGCTCAAAAATTACATTTAAAATAGAGTCCGAGATAAAAACAATTCGCTAAAATCAGATTCTAGAAGGAAGTATTAAACAGACAACGTTTCAGTCGAAAATTTGGAAATACAACCAAAAAAATCGCCAAAGCCCATGAGTATTTACATGTAATAATACATTTAAGCTTTATATAAAGGTAGTGTTTTACTTTTAAGTTAGCTATAATTAAGCTGATTTATGGTTTGGGCGAGCAAAGGAAAGCATGAAAACGTGAAGCTGTATATTGTTTAGGTAAATAAGCGAAAACATGAAAACAACAAGAATCCTACCGTATTTTGACCACGGAGTTACTACAAACACTGCAACGGCGTTTGGTTTCTTCAAGTTCTCTGGTTTCTCTTCAAGATATATTAAACGAGTTGTTTGTATCCTTCTTTTCTTTGTGCTCCATTTCGTTTCGTTTAAATAAACGAAGGCAAAATACTATTTGCTTGAGAGTTTATAGTTTCCTTCGTCGCTAGTCAATTCTTACCGCGTGACACCGTACCAAACATATATATAAATATATATATATATATAAACTATTTCCCAGATTTCCTCTCCCTTCGCTTTTTCTACACGCGTGTAAAATGGACTCCACGCGTGTCGAGATTAGCACCCTCACCGGGCTCCGAGCCTTCGGCCCGTCGCCCGGCTCGGGGATTACTATCGGATATTCTAGTTTAATTACACGTATAGGTAACACTGCGAGTACTGTACATAGCGTCGAGAGCGATTAGCGAAGAGATTTACTGTTAACCTATCAAGAAAACCGTACCTGTTCTGTGCAAGACGCATGGTATTGTGAAACAAGTTTTTTAGCTGCTTGGACAAGTCATCGTTTTTTGGTTTTTAGAAGAATTTCCTCTTCATCTGGTAACTGGAAAACCATTTCGTAGCTTTTCCCACACCAATATATCACTGTTTTTGGAATGAAAGGTCCAATTATACTTACGTAAGTTTCGATCGTAGTTTGCGGTGGTTTTTCCAGGACTACGAGTTTTATGTTTGAGTGTACAATTGTCATTTTGATGACTTTGGGTTTTCGCAATGAAAGAATTTTTGTAATGTACTTACAGATTTCGTCAGAGCCAGTACCAGTCAACGCTAGAAACTGAGTGTTTGAAAGTATTGAACGAAGTTTGTTGATGTCCAGAAAATCTTTTCGAAAAGTGACTCCCCACTTTTGAATGCGGTGGGCTTCGTCAACAATTACATGAGTAGTTTTCGACTGCCAAGATTCATCGCTGAATAAATCAAACATGGTTTTGGTTAATGCAGATTTTCTGGATGGGCTGTTACATATCGGAAATCAGCTGCTTTCAATTTGAAACACGGTTCACAAGTTGACTTCTGGCAATTATGTAAATGTCGGATAGTTTCTGGTGTAACACAATAAGCGCTTCGACCATATCGTTGAACAGGGGCGCCGGAATGAATATTAATTGGGGAGGGGGCAACATAACTTCAACCACGTCTTATGAGGCAATCAACTCACTAAATACACTTTACCATGCACTAACTGCTTCACAAGACAAAGGTAAAGTGTATTTGGTTATAGATTGTATCATAAGACGTGGTTGAACTTATCTTGCCCCCCCCCCCCAATTAGTATTCATTCCGGCGCCCCTGTCGTTGAATTTGTTCTGTTATTATGGAGTTTAATGGAGTAATGATTATCACGACTGACTTTAGTTTTTCTGTGTCCATAAGGTAAGTAAGGTTTCAAAGATTAAAGACTTTCCATGACCAGTTCGTAGAGCTGCAATTACATCCCCATTCACTCTGCTGCTCGAAGGCATTGGGCTTGCTTAGGTTTATGTAAAAAATAACTACAACCTCTGTTCTTGTTTATCGAAGAGTGCTGCCTTGACTCGGATAGAGAAATCTATACTATGTCGAACATTTGTTGGAATTTCTCCAAGAATCCCAGTCTTCTTACAGGACAAAATGAATGCCATTTGATAACGTAAAAAATTCCAGTCTCGTATTGTTCCAATTTTGGTTCGCAAAAGGTTTACCTTGTCAATTTCACACAATAGTCTTTCACCTTGCCAATTTCACTCATATAGCCGGTAGAACAGCGCGAAAATTTTAACCAATAGGAAAGCAGGAGTCTTTAGTGGTTACCCTGCCCATATTCTTCAGGATATTTCTACCTGTATACAGTAAACTGGGAAGCACGATCGTCGTAATCGCCAAAATGGATATTTTAAAGCCACAGAAACGACAAAATATATATGTTATATATCAGAGACTTTCGTTTGCCAAAGAAGAAATCCTATTGTTCAAATCATGGTCACGTGTTATTCAACAAACTCAATGTGTTTTTTTCTGCCGAGGGAAACAGTGCAATGTTTCCCTCTGACGTCAACAATGAAGAAGGGAAGTGCAATGTTTCCCTCTGACGTCAACAATGAAGAAGGAAAGTGCAATGTTTCCCTCTGACGTCAACAATGAAGAAGGAAAGTGCAATGTTTCCCTCTGACGTCAACAATGAAGAAGGAAAGTGCAATGTTTCCCTCTGACGTCAACAATGAAGAAGGGAAGTGCAATGTTTCCCTCTGACGTGCGTTGTTCACACACAATGATTATTGCATCAGATCAAGAACCGGCAGTAAATTTATACATTTAATCTAATTTATTTCAAAAACGAGTTCTGTGACTCCCAATTTTTTTGCATTAACACATTTCTTTAAGTTTAAGTAATCAATAGTAAGATTTTTTAAAAATTATGTAGATCCAATTTTTTTGAAAAATAGAAAACCATACATTACCAGAAATTTCGGACTTCTGCTCCCGCGATATGTAGTGATAGCGGTATCAGCTTGTTCCAGAATTGAAATTCAAATTGATATTCATGATGTTAGACCTTTTGAAAAGCGCCGAAGTCGTAAAGGAATACATAGATAATACATAAAAATCGAAGATGGATAGGTGGAAAATACATAGACATAATATGAGAATAAATTTCGGGTAGTAGATGTGAAACGCATAGGTATAAGTTATTTCGGATACTGAAATCATGGGATATAGGAAAATTTGAGACATCTAGATAGGATTACTTGAAGTATCGCCCTACTGTAAACATGGCAATAAACCTCGAATTGCTAAGATCTGTGATTACCTTCAGCAAAATTTCAGGTATCTTCGACGTTATTTGGCAGGACGTAGGATGATCTACAGGCGAAGAAATATACCGAATCAGACTGGCGAATCTTTGAGGAATCGTGCAAGAGTGCGGCAACTAAATTTCGACAAGTAGTTGTCTTGCAATGGATGTTTATAGGTAGGGCACTTTTAGTATTTTGGAAATATATAAGGTCTCAAATAGGCGGAAAATGTGTTCTACAATAATTGATTTGGCAGAGTGTAGGTTGAATCGATTTTAATAAATAGCGTAGGGAACAATTCGCCAGTCGTTGGTCTTTGCATTAAGAGTGCGGCACTTTGTCAGCGAACTTCTTGAGAGCCACAATTTTCACTTTTGTATATCCGCCATATGTAATCACTGTATATATTTCGACGCCATCTTGAAAATCCAGAATTAATTAAACCGAAAGCGGGCGCCATTTTGTCCGAAATTTCTGGTAATGATTTTATTTCGATAAAAAAAATTGGATCTACAGAATTTTTTTAAAATCTGCCTATTGATTACATAATATTTAAAACACGAGCGGGGGTGTTTTATTAGATATAAAACACGCGAAGCCGAGTGTCTCAGATCTGATAAAACACGTTCTGCGAGTGTTTTGAATGGCTTTAAAAACGATCACCATTTGGTAAGTTCGTTGGCGTAGTAATTTTGAAAAATAACGTTGTCTAAGGCGAGAAAATCAAAGCTAAAGTTTATGTAAATCAGGAGAATCTTTTACCACATAAAACCACGATATGATTATGATTTTTCTGTGTTTTCCTCATGAAATATTAATGAGTTTTTTAAGTAATATTTAAAGAAATGTTTTACACCCAAAAAATTAAGGATTCTTTGGGTGAACTTATTGCAATTCAAATTTTCATGAATAAATTATACTCTATCTGAATTAATCAAGTTTTAAACCGGCCAATCAGATTATAGAATCGACCAGCCAATGCCAGGGCCATTTCCGCCGACCTCCAAACGTGCAGGCAAAATGCCCTGGGTACGAGGTTGCCACCAGACAGTAAGATGGAACATCTTCCATTCAATTTTGATTTATCTAGAAGAACTTTCCATATGAAGAAGTATAGCGTTCTTATTAAATCAATATCTCATCATGTTCCAGAAATATTCAGGGGTTTTGCGGATACTGGTTGTTAAACTAGGTCCGTTATGTCATGAGCTCGGTTGCACTTGACTATGTTTCGTCAATCACGTGATCAAGGCGTAAGATCATCGATCAGAAGCCTTATTCGTATGTACGAACATTGTACGAACGCTCACGAACATAAGCCGAATAGCGCTAGCGCTTTAGCGAATGTGATATAGTACGTCATAAAAAATCAAAGCAAGCATTTCGCGTTAATATCGAAGACAAGAGTGGATGTTAAAGCGATTATAAAGAAGGACGATAAGATTCATTTAGAAGGTAAGAAAACTTATACATGAATATAGATTTCAAATATTTAAGTTGATGGTACGTTGAACGAAGATTTAACACAGGAAGGTATGGCTTAAAACATTGGGAATTATTTGCCTTTCTTCGACGTTGGATATAATTTTGATTAAAAATAAGGGACAGCTTATAATTTGGCTCAACTGTTAATATTGTTATTGTATATTCAAACTTTATTCTCGTTCGTGATTGGCCAAAACGCCCCCGCTAATTCTCCGTATCTGGAAGCTGACGCGTTATTTCAGCTGCTGACGTGATCAGCGTGCAATAATACCTTGTTTTGGATCGAACTTCGATCCAAAACAAGGTATTATTGCACGCTGTCGAACCCAAGCCCCCAGCGCGGTCCGCAGCTTGCTAAAAATCCCGCCAAAACTAAATATTTTTGAAGAGTAAATAAAATGGCTTTTAACCAGTTTCCATCGTTAACGGTAAGCAGCGATTCGTATTTAACTTACCCGCTTTCTTTAGCTGATTGGAGTCGGTATATATCCGAATTAAACCTTTTCAGTATTAAACTCAGTTAAAACCGAAAAAATCTTGTAAAATTAAATAATATACATTTTCCCAGGTTCAAGTGAAGCTTTGCGTTATTGTTCTTCCCTGGTTAGTTTTTCTTCTCTTATACCTATAGTTTTCAGGCTGTTACGCCGTACGTTTTTTTCTGTTCTGATGTTTTTCTTTGAGGTTCAACATTATATTTGGAACATGAGGAACCATATTATTAAAACAGTTTAATAGGCATCTTGATATAAGCGTCTGTAATTATTTTTTGTTTTTGCTATCAGTTTCTGGTGCTTTAGGTCGTGACACAAGTTTTTCCTCAGCCACTGTTTTATTATAAAACATTGCTTTGGAAATTGATCAATAATAGAAAAACCACATTCATAAAAGTGATAAAACAGGATGTAAAGGAGGCCAGGAGGGCAAGGGTGTTTATATTTGTATACAAAAACAGATCAGGTTCTTATTTTAATCGGGGGGGGGGGGGGTGTATTTATGTATATTTAATGTATTAAAAGCAGGCGAGGGGTCGTTGCGTTTACGATTTCTAGTAATGATTGGTATATAATGGTGTTGAAAATTTAGCCACTGGTTTCCCCAGATATATAAATACAGACTGTCATTGGTTGATTACCAAGCAAGCAATAATCTGTTAATAGACATTTCCGCACGAATTCGAAGTGCGTAGATAACGCGTTGAGAGGTTTGATTGACCCTCGCAAAACTTCGGACATCCAAAACTTCGGACAATTTTGGACATTAACCAATCAAATTTGTCAAAAAGAAGGATCACATGATCCAGTCACTTCATGCGGAAAGGTCTAGTGTTATATAGCTGGGTTTTGGCTAGTTGTAACTCAGTCTAGCTAAACGGCCTAAACCAAGCAAAAATCCAATGAAAACCCGGCTATATATACCGTAACAAAGCACTTAATATGTCTGATCCCTCGGAAAACATGTAGTTTTGTTTTCCCTCGACTTCGGCTTGGGAAACATCGAGACTCGGATCCGGAAAACAATATACACTTAATGTTTGCTGCCGAGGGAAACAGTTAGTTTTGTTTTCCCGAGAGTCTATATGTTGCCGGAGACGAAGTCGAGGGAAACATCGATGTTGATCATGATATATGATTACGTCATTGTTGACATTTAGTTAGACGCGGACACGAAGATTGGGGAGAAGGCATGATTGTTTTCGGATGGCCAGAATCACAGTAGAGTTGTGTATTATAATAGGAATGTTTATAGTAGAAATATAATAAAGGAGCACTAAACAGTCGTGTTCGAAACATGGTGTCAGGAGCTTAAAACGAAGCGCAAACAATCGACAATATGCAAGAAGCTGAAGAACAAGCAAGCACAAGTGAAGCATCGAGCGCTGTCTCAACAAACCATCCACTCTTGCCAGCAGGCTTGGCGATGCCAAAGCCACTAAAGACTAAAGGGAACCTGTCGTCGAATTGGAAAAGGTTCAAACGCGCCTGGGATAATTACACTATTGTTGCCAGGCTCAATCGACTCGAAGAAGCATTTAAAACGGCAAGTTTCCTCTCTTGTATCGGCGAAGACGCTATGGAAATATTTGACGGCATGGATTTCGCCTCGGAAGAAGACCGCACCAAGTTAGATATTGTAGTAACAAAGTTTCAAGAACTATGCTTGGGCGAAACAAACGAAATGTATGAGCGATTCATATTCAACAGCCGACAGAAGAAAGAAAGCGAAACAGTAGACCAATACGTCACGGCCTTGCGAACACTAGCACAGACATGCAACTTCTGTGCTTGTCTACGTGATTCCCTCATACGCGATCGATTAGTCATCGGAATCAACGAAAATACAACCCAAAAGAAGTTATTACAGCACGGAAACTCACCTTATCGAAAGCAATAGATATATGTCGCAGCAGCGAGACCACAAAGAAGCAAATCAAAAAACTCCGCGAGACAACGAGCGAGCAAGAAATCAACGCTGTGAAAGACAACAAAACCGAAATCGGAAGACGCGAAACCGGAAGACGCGAAACTGGAAGGCGCGAAACCGAAAGGCGCGAAACCAAAATTCACTGCAAATATTGTGGCCCTGCTTTTGGAAATAGTTGCAGAAATTGCGGTCGTGAAAATCATTTCCCAAAGGTATGCCTTCAAAAGACGAAAACCCCTCGTCAAAAACCACTTCATTCGATGACCGAAGACAACTCGAGCGACTCGGGCGAGTCATTGGCAACAGTTGAATTTTCTCCAACCGACAATGAAAGTATCCTAGCAGTACAGGGAACTGGTCCTTACCAATCACGCCTTTTCAGCGCCATGATAATCAAGGGCGGAAACAAAACAAAATTTCAAATCGATACGGGAGCAACGTGCAACGTTCTCAAGAAAAGCGAGTTAAAAGGGACTAAATATGAACGGAAAATTAAACCCACAGCGCAAGTAATGAAGATGTATAACAAACAATACAGCTCTCACCCCTGTCGGCAAGTGCAAGGTACAACTACAAGACCCACAAACAAAGAAAAAATTTAAAGTTCCGTTCACCATCATCGATGAAAAGCATGCCAAAAGCAATCTTCTGGGTTCTGGGTTGTCGCACAGCGCAACAGCTGAAATTAATTCAAACACATCAATATATCAAGTCGACGGAAACACGACCACACCCAGCCAGATGGGACTGACGCTGCAGGACATCAACGACACCTATCAAGATGTGTTTGAAGGCCTTGGAGTTTTGGGACCAAAGTTGCACCTTGAAACAAACCCAGATTCCTCGCCAGTACAACTTCGACCAAGAAAGATACCAGAGTCGCTGAAACGACCTTTACAAGATCATTTGGATGAACTTGTAAAGCTCGACGTGGTGGAACGAGTCGACTGCCCAACCGAGTGGGTAAGCGCAATCGTGATTGCAACCAAACCAAATGGTAAAATCAGACTGCGTCTAGACCCGCAACCTCTCAACAAAGCACTAAAACGAAGTCGCCATCCGATGCCAACTATTGAGGACGTACTTCCGGAACTCGCCAACGCGAATGTTTTTACTAAAGTTGACTGTCGAAACGGGTATTGGCGGGTTGAAGTTGGACAAAGAATCATCCCTTTTGACGACGTTCAACACCCCTTTTGGCAGATTCAAGTGGAAACGAATGCCCTTCGGGATTTCTCCCGCCGGAGAAATTTTCCAACAACGTCTTGACCAAGCAATCGACGGTCTGGACGGCGTACGAACCGTGGCCGACGACATCCTCATAACCAGAAACGGAATAACCATGCAGGATGCTGTAGCTGACCACGACGAGAAGCTTAAGAAGTTATTCGAGCGATGCAGAGCCAAACAGATTAAGCTGAATAGCGACAAGATTGAGCTAAAGAAGACGTCAATGCAATACATCGATCATATCCTCACTTCCGACGGCGTGAAGGCCGACCCATCGAAGATACAAGCCATCCTAGAAATGAAGCCGCCCGACGACGTTGCCGGAGTCAGAAGAGTGCTTGGAACCGTTAATTACCTTGCCAAGTTCCTCCCTCACCTTTCCCAAGTCTCCGAACCACTCCGACAGCTTACCAAGAAAGACCAACCTTATGTTTGGAACGAGACGCACGACGCTGCCTTTACAGAAATCAAGAAGTTGATTACCAAACCACCAATTCTCAAGTATTATGAGCCTGCAAAGCAGCTGGGCTTGCAGTGCGATGCTAGTGATCATGGATTAGGGGCCGCACTCATCCAAGAAGGAAACTGACCTATCGCATTTGCAACCCGAGCATTAACGAATGCCGAGAAGAATTACGCACAAATTGAAAAAGAGCTATTGGCCACGATTCCACCAGTATACGTACGGACGCCCCGTTACAGTGGAGTCAGATCACAAGCCCTTGGAAGTGATTCATCAAAAACCTCTCACAGCAGCCCCTCGACGCCTCCAAAAACTGATGATGAGACTCCAACACTACGACGTCACAATCCAATACAAGAAGGGAACAGAAATGCTTCTAGCAGATACCCTCAGCCGCCACCATTTAGAAAGTTCCTGCAGCAACGATGAAGTAATCGGTGAAAGCCAAGAAGATATCGCGGAAGCAGACCAACTAGAAGATATCAACCAGCTGTTAGCAAGCGAAGCCACGACGAACCAGTTCAGAGACGAGACCGGAAAGGACCAAGACTTACAAGTAGTTAAATCATGCATTCTGTCAGGATGGCCCGACAACCAAAAGGAGTTACACCCGACGATTGCTCCATACTTCCGCATCCGAGACGAACTAGCAACCCAAGATGGACTCTTGTTCCGAGGAGATGGTCTTGTAATTCCGAGGTCGCTAAGAAAACAAATGCTAAGCGAGCTTCACTTAGCGCACCAAGGGTTATAATCCACACGTCGGAGGGCAAGAGAAACCATCTACTGGCCACATCTGAACCAAGAAGTCAAGGATCATATCTCCCGATGTGAAACCTGCGACACGTACAACTACAACCAGCCAAAACAACCCCTCATTACGCACGACACCCAGCATCGAGCATGGGAAAAAGTCGGCTGCGACCTGTTTGAATTCGACAAGAAATATTACCTTGTTACGGTTGACTACTACTCGAACTTCTACGAAGTAGATTGACTTGGCCACCATCAAACATCGACGGATGTGATAAGAAAGCTCAAGCCTCATTTCGCCAGATACGGTATACCGGATACCGTAGTAACAGACAACGGACCACAGTTTATCAGCGAAGAATTTCAAGATTTTTCAACGAAGTATGGATTCAAACATATCCGTACCAGCCCATACCACCACCAATCAAATGTTAAAGCGGAATCGGCCGTTAAACAAGCGAAGAGAATAATACGAACTTGCCAAGCATCTGTTGACGACCCCTACCTCGCCCTCCTCTCCGTCAGAAACACGCCACAGACTACTCATGATACCAGCCCGGCAGCGCCTCCTAAATCGTCGCACGAAAACCCGACTGCCAACCTCAGAGAAATTAATGCAACCGACGATAAATCGCCAAGCTGACGAGCGCATCCACAGAAGACAATACATCCAAAAGAAATACTACAATCTCGGCGCCAGGGAGCTCAGTCCATTGAAGAAAGGGGACATGGTAAGAATACAGCCAACACGATCTGGACAAAAGAAATGGGAAAAAGGCAGAGTCACTCGACAGGTCGGTATAAGATCTTACGAAGTCCAAAGTAACGGGATCCACATATACAAGGAACAGAAGATTCCTTCGAAGATCTACCATCGTCGAAGACAACGACGACAACACAGACAACGAAGAACCAGCTATGACAGATGTGAAAATACCAGCAGCAACCGCTACCAATGCCAACGAAACCATTATTGAACCAACAGCAACTGGAGGTCTGAACACAGCAAGAGCGGCTGCATCAACTGATACTACTACAACGACGCGCAGTGGCAGAGCGGTCCAGAAACCCACCAGAGTAGGGTTTGAAACATAACTAACCAAACACTAGTTAATATTTACGATATGAGTAACGTTGTATAAAGTAAAACAAAAAGACTTCATAAAGAAGAGAAGATGTTGATCATGATATATGATCACGTCATTGTTGACATTTAGTTAGACGCGAACACGGAGATTGGGGAGAAGGCATGATACATTGCATGCTTTCGGATAGCCAGAATCGCAGTAGAAATATAATAAAGGAACACTAAACAGTCGTGTTCGAAACAATCGAGACTCGAGGGAAAACAAAACTAACTGTTTCCCGAGGGATCAGACATTAAGTGTTTTGTTATATAGCTTGAGTTTCGCTGAATAATTGCGTTTATCATAGGAAACAATTGAAAACTTATTGACCGAGCAGGCAATAAGTTCTCAATTATTACCCGCTCGGGAGACATTGAAATTTAGGTAAGGTCAGGTGACCACAAACCAACCAATGAAACAAAAACTTATTGTTTCCCTAGGGACGAGATATTAAATGTACATTGTTTTTTGCTGGAGTTTTGCCGGATAAAAGGATGATTGTCATTGGCTGGTTTGTGGTCACATGACCTTAGTTAGATTTTTATTCACTTAGCTTTATCTTCGTTTCTTTCGAGTTTTGGTTTGATGGGTTTCCCTTAGTCAAGACTTTATATACGTAAACGTTGATTTGTTTCTGTTCTTTTGAAGAGGATATAATATACGTATCCCCAAAACTCCTTTCTCAAGTCTTTTTGTCAAGAATAATATCAAATCTTTTTCAAATCTTTTTTGTCAAGAACTGTATTGTTTCCAGTGCCCCACAATCTTCATCGCGCGTGGTCCGTCGACATATATATATATATATATATATATATATATATATATATATATATATATATATATATACAAATATTCAGATCGCTCAAACTGACTCGCATTTTAACACGCGTGTAAAGTGGATCGACTCCATGCATGTCGAGATTAGCACCCTCACCGGGCTCCGGGCCTTCGGACCTACGCCCGGCTCGGGGATAAATTTGGTTCAGTAAAAGCAATGTTGTAGTATAGACGCTACTGATGGTCATTAATTGATTTGATAAACTTATTAAGACAATGTCTTGTTATTTGTACGTTTTTGGTTATTCTTGATTGCTTAAATAGTTCGCCAAATAGTTTTTCATATAAAATACAAGCCAACCACTCTGTTTTATATCAATGACTGTAAAGATCACCCCGGTACAACGTAAGCTAGCCACACGCATTAATGTGGTGGTCACGTGACCAGCCGTTGCCAGAGTCTTCTCTCCGCCGCTATTTTGAGAAGTCCCTGGGTACGAGGTTGTGATACGTTCTGATTAAAGTCTATAATAATACGAAGAGTTTGATGTGTTTAAATTAACTTTCCGTTACCTAATGAAGTAGCTAGCAGTACGTGGCAGGTTCAATACGTCCGTACTTGGTAAAATTGTTTCCATTTTATAAAAGAAAACATATAACTGGTCTGTAGCGTAATTTAAACTTAATATTTATTTCTTACACGATAGTACGGTAGACTTCTTAGTATACGATAGTTTCACACGATAGTTCGAATAACGATTTGAATGCTAACTGCATGCTTACTGAACAAATCTACGATTTGGGACCGTTTAACACAATACACGCAAGTCCCCCGAGAGTCAACGATTTGAAATACTTGAATAATTTAACTTATTTAAAATGCGAAATAAATCAAAAGTTGAATAAAACTTTGTATTGTCAAACTTCAAAACCACATAGATTGGATAATTAATATAGTACCTTTTGTGTGGGAGTGTGATTATTTTTTCTCTACGATTGTTTTTCATTTTCGTTTCTTCTTGTTTTCTTTGCCACAAGCTCACTCTCGCCTGTCCTTCGCACATGGATCACGGTCCTCATATTGTAGTTCACGCCCCTGTTTTAGAGCGCCCTGGTCTATATAAGGTCTATATAGAGTTCACTCAGTGCCAACCATAGAGATCATAATACAAGACTACAAGGGGCAATTCATATGCAACCATCATTACAGGGGAGGCCTTTTGAAGACTTGCCCATGAGAGTTGCTATATGGTAATCATCATTTGTTCAGCTCTGTCGACGTCCCACCGTGGTTAAAGTAAGGTGCTGATTACATGCTAACTGGACTGACGAAATTCACGAAATTCTTTCCGCGTCCGCAAAACGGGAAATTTTAATCAACGCGTACGTTTGTACATTTAATTTAAATTATGCGAGTTTCAAAACCACAGTAAATTAACGTTAATCGGGATAGCCCAGCTCATGCAATCAACCCTTAAAAAGCCCTGTAGCGGTGTTGCGGTCGGCTTTTAATTCTAGGCCATTTCACAATGAACGATAATCATCATTTCTAGATGAGAGGACATGCTGTACGCAGTGGACGGGTATTTGGTAGCCTGCGTGGAGACGCACTTCCCCCTCCGTTTCCCCGATTTCAGGAGGGGGAAGGGCGTCTGCACGCGCGCTAGTATTTGGATAGACTAGCTGTACTACAGTACTGAGTGCGGGCGCGGTTGGGAGAAGGGAATAAGGGACTGTGGACATTCTATTCATAAAGTTGGGCCGCGCTATTCAGACAACGCACAACTCTCATTGGTTGAAACTTTATTTCATTAACACCTAAAATTCGATTGATGACGCGTGTGAAACAATAATATTTATACGTGTGGCTGGCTTCCAACTATAGTACCCGAAAAAGGGGCAGCGCAGGTGAAATATGGCGAAGTGCCTTCTCCCTTCCGCGCCCGCACTCAGGTCGGCTCGCGGCTTCGCCGCTCCCTTTGTTCTGGTATTTGGATTTTGGATGTCAGAATTTAGAAAGCGGCTAATTTGGTAAAATGGACTGTGATTATGAATCAAAAGTCATGATCTACTTCGGAATGTGTGGGGCTTTCTGCAAATGGAATCTATCCATTGCCCATATATCTGCCACTTTCAAAGAGTAAAGTTAAGGGTCATTTAATATTACCAAGACGGCGACAGGCGACAGTCGCCATGAAGGAGAAGTTGAAAGTTTTGCTGCTTTGATTTCGTGGAAAGCCCCACAACGAAATTCTCAGCAAAGGACAGAAAACTGCCGTGGATAAACATTGTGAGTTATTGGCATTGCTATCATTGTAAGTACAATTAGTGTAATTTAGACGGTTCGACTGAAGAAATAGAGGTATCGAACAAGCCTAATGTTCTTTTGAGCAAATTGCTATTAGCCTATTATACAATACCTACCGCTTTTGAATGTGTTCGTTTAGAGACACAAATACAAGAAAGATTTTAAAGAAAACTCTTTTAGTGTAAAGTTTTTTATTTATTGTATATGCTTGTTGCTTGTCATGAAGTTATTAATCAGATAATTTTGAAAACGTTATTTAATAAATAAGTGGGCGATTACCTGGAGATTTCCATCCTGGTGTCACAGTAAATTTGTTCCCCTGAAAATGTGCCACCCCCTCCCCCCCCCCAGGCCAGATTTCCTAGGAAATTTGTCCCCCTCTTTGGAAATTTGTCCCCCAAGCCCACAAGAACATGCTTTACTTTATCATATAAAAACTAGAAATACATAAATGCAATAACCCCTCACCCGCTTTTACAGTAACCCCCCATGCACTTTTTTATTGGAGGCCTGAGAATAGGTACTCCTGTTAGAATATTTGAAATAAAAAAAAACAACTCTATTTTTTTGAAGAAAAATGCAACAAAGAACAAAGAAAAATTTAAGGATGATATTTTGTAAAATATATTCAGATGAAGAAAATTGCATGTTGCATCCCAGGTTTGAACTCGATCTCGTGCAAACTGACAATGTTACCCCCACACTACTGAGGCATGTGTCAGGATTTTATCAGAACATTAGGGTTATACCTTACAGTTCTTTCTTCCCATTACAAAGAACATTGATTGGTATCTAAAAATATTTGCATTTTAAAAACTACTCAAACTGCCTGGCTGGCTGGTTGCCACGGCTATATTCATTTATGACATTTTAAATTTATTTAAATTAATATGACAAAAAAAATTTTTCATTTCCAAATCTGAACTGCTGAAAATGTTTTCACATCCATGTTAAATATTTCAACAGTATTTGTACATTTTACAAAATGAAAAATGATGTTCCATATATATATATACATGTATACATGTATACTGTATACTGTATATATATATATATATATATATATATATATATATATACATATATACATATATACATATATACATATATACATATATACATATATACATATATACATATATACATATATACATATATACATATATACATATATACATATATACATATATACATATATACATATATACATATATACATATATACATATATACATATATACATATATACATATATACATATATACATATATACATATATACATATATACATATATACATATATACATATATACATATATACATATATACATATATACATATTTACATATATACATATATACATATATACATATTTACATATTTACATATTTACATATTTACATGTTTACATGTATACATGTATACATGTAATATATATATATATATATATATATATATATATATATATTCAGATTGCTCAAACTGATTCACATTTTAACATATGTGTAAATTGTCGAGATTATAGCACCCTCACTGGGCTCCCTATAGCACGCATATCGAGATTATAGCACCCTCACTCGGCTCCGAGCCTTCGGCCCCACGCCCGGGCTCAGGGACAATATAATGTACACTGTACTCATAAACAGAGAAGCTTGAGGATAAAACACGGAAATGGGAATAAAACGTGGAAATGGGGATAAAATGTGGAAATGGGAATAAAACGTGGAATTTGGGATACAGGAATAGAATGTAAACTGTACGCCATAACTGTGTAAACGAGTAAGCCATTATAACTACATGTAATTCCCTTTTTAATCCCGATATAAACAGCGCTATTTCTAACGCCTGGTTAGTATTTAATTCAGACGAATTTAATTTTATACATACGTCTGAGATGCGTGTTCGTTTTCAAGTTTGAAATTTGTTTGAAATTTGACCGCTCACAATTGGAACTGACCAGTCACCATGACCAGCGTAACATGAAACGTTATTTTGAGCCCTGGTTTTAGACGCCGCCGTAACGTCCCATCGAATTAAAAGCATAAATTTCTAGTGTTCTTAAATTAATTTTTGTAGTTTTAGCCTTCTCGTTCCTGCGCATTTCTAGTTATTTGTTTGTGCAAACCATTAAATTCGCCTGAATTAATTTTGTCACATATTAAGTCGCGTTGACGTCGAAATGTTTAGAAATTCGTTCCGAGGTTCACAAATTCGTATTGAATTAGGCATTTGATTGGCTACTGTCAAAAGTAAACCTGAAACCGACTCAAAAAGGTTCAGCAGTACCTTTCCTGAATTCTAGGGAGTACCACCCGGGCTATAGATTCATCTGTACTTGGCACTGCTTGAGTTACATGTAGGCGTATACAATAAAAGTGCGTTGATCATTGTTGAGACAGATCAATGCATGTGTTACCAGAGTCTAAATAGTAAAGATTAGAACGAAAGCGATATAGTAATCACATTCTTTTAACAAATTGCGATTAGCGACGGCGGTTCCTGTTTTTCCCAATTTACCTAAAATTTTCATTTTAAGATTAGGGTTAAGATTAGAGATGGGGCGTGGGTTAGGGATTGGGTTGGAGTTTGGATAAGGGTTAGAATTAAGCATTATAATGATTATTCGCAATTCTAGGTAATACGTGACAGTATATGCTGATATTTTACAAGATTATCTAGCATTTTCAGTATGTTTTAGAGAACAATTTACATCGTTTAATCGTTATTTGTAAGCCAAATAAATACCAGTATCCGCATGTACGCAATGCGTACCTACTTTTAATTAAAAGTAAGCTTCAGCAAATATTTCTGCAATTTTACAAACAGTGCATGTGCGTGTGAGGGCATAATGACATTGTAATTTAATTTAATTTAATTTAATTTAATTTAATTTAATTTAATTTAATTTAATTTAATTTAATTTAATTTAATTTAATTTAATTTAATTTAATTTAATTTAATTTAATTTAATTTAATTTAATTTAGTTTAGTTTAGTTTAGTTTAGTTTAATTTAGTTTAGTTTAGTTTAGTTTAGTTTAGTTTAGTTTAATTTAATTTAATTTAATTTAATTTAATTTAATTTAATTTAATTTAATTTAATTTAATTTAAGTAATGATTTATTTATTCGTTTGATGTAGTTTATTCAAAATATATATAGTAAATCAACTCAAACTAATGCCTTTTCGCCTTTGCGTTGTGGTATACTCAGTAGTCCCAACTATACAAACACAAATCGGCGTCAAAACTTATCAAGATTCCAGGGGCGAGTTGACTTCAAATATTTTGTAATTCGCTATACAATTACAGCTACTTTTGTAAAATGTTGTCAGCTACAATTACAGCTACTTGGCAACAAATATAGTTCGCTATTGACTACAGCTACTATTTTGAAATTATAGCGAAATACTTCGCTACTGGGAATTGAAGTATGCTACATCTAGATTCGTAAATCGCAACTGGAGGTCTCGAGTTGCGAGAGCAACTTCGTCACTTGTTGTTTGCAAGCATTCATGGAAATCGCGGTATTACAATCAGCAATGCTGATCGGCATTAAAATGTCAACTCCCAAAGGCGATGCGTATTGCGAATATTATAAGTAATATTGGGCATTTCACTCGATTACATAGCATGTTCTAAGGATTTGGGGTGAAGGAAAATTCGAGTGTAGAATATATACATTTTATTAAGACCAAACCGGGACCAGTTGCGAAAAATGCAACTATACATGCAGGCCATCCGGCAGGAATAGAACCCACGACCTTGCGATTCTAGTGCAATGCTCTGACCACTGAGCCACGGAGGGCGTTGCCGAGAGCTTGATCGCGAGTCCTGTATATATAATAAGGTGGTAATGCCAGGAGAGAATTGGGTATATTATAAGTAATATTGGGCATTTCACTCGATTACATAGCATGTTCTAAGGATTTGGGGTGAAGGAAAATTCGATTGTAGAATGTATACATTTTATAAAGACTTTTACAATACACTCGTATTGCGAATAGTCTCGCGAGCGAACACAGCGAACCATGTTGTGACCATGCTAAATTTGAAAAGTAGCGAAAAGCAATTGTTTTGAATTTTTTCTAATAAGTAGGTGACTACTTCGCTACTGAAAATTGATAGTTCGCTACAGCAACTATTTTTAAAAAAAAGTAGTCAAAAAGCTATTTGCTTCTTTAAAATTGTAGTTCGTTACAGTAACCAAACTACAAGTAGTTTGCTACGACCCGCCCTTGCAAGATTCATAATTATCTCATCAGTTAATCCTAAAAGCCTTTTGTTATTGTATTCTATAAAAAAATAGCATACCTAGCTAAAAGCTCTATTAAACGGGATGGGCTTATTTAAGTTTAGGCACAGGGAAGGGGCGTAATAGAAAGGGGTGATTAATAAGCCCGATCGTAATCTCGACTGCGCATCAAAATGACGCGTTCTGCGTCGGAATATAACTTATTTCAAGTCAAGTTTGGGGAATTCACTATAACGAATTTGAAAGTGTAAATAAAAATGCAAATGAATCCTGCTGCCTTAGCTTGATGTTATAACGGTTGAAATAAGTTTTATGCGAACGCAGAACTCGTCTTTGTGATGCACAGTCGAGATTACGAACTGGCTCATATAGAGAGAGGGTTCTTAAAAATATTAGAGGGAGCACATTAACTTTCCCTATGGTGTGTGTTGATTATTCAAAATTCAACCTCTTCTTTCAAAATATGTGGTGAAACTGTAAACGATTTGTCTTTCGTTATTAAATACTAAATCGACACATCATTGGTTCTGGCCGATGTGTCTTTAAGCCTCGCATCTATATATTGAGCTAAAGAAATCCCATAACTTTTCATTGATGTGGGGTCAACGTTGGAAGACAATCACAACTCATTGACATTTGTTTTCTGTTCACGTTATAGTGTCCTCCAATCGAACTACTCAACCGCTTTTTCTGTCGCCGTTCCGGTCGCCTTCAATTCTTTGCGAGCATTGCTTCACAAAAGGCACCACGAGCTGTTCTTCTGATATACGTTCTTCACCTACACGTCCCATCGATCGATGGCTCTCCCTACTGTTCGTCATTAGTGAAAGACCGTCCATTGCGTTTGAAGCGTCCAAGTTGTTCACCCGTTCACCATAAGTCAGACGTCCGCCCTGTCTCAACAAATTCCACGTGGTAACCCGGCCTGTTATGAATTCCCACCATTGCTGTTCATCTAAATCTCATCGTAATCCTATGTGATCATTGCAAAGTACATTACGGTAAAGACCCAAATTTAACTTTCACGCACATTGTTATTGTGTGGCAACTCAGTTTATTTTTTTTATTCGGTCTTACTCCAGACGATTTTATCGCCGAAGGGAGACGTCTCGGCAAGTTATGATTTTTTTAACATAATTGTATTCTGGGTTTGAACTTACCGTCATGGCGGTCATATTGGAGGAACTTCAACAAAATAATTTTATTAGCAGCTATTATATTTTGAGGATGTTTTCCTCCAACATGGCTAAACCGATCATTACTATACATTCCCTCTCTTACCTTAATCAATGGTCTCTTGGTAATATATTATGGACGAGAAAGATATTCATCATTTAAACACACAGAAATGGTTCAAAAACAAGGCGATAGCTGAGCTTTTTTATCAACTTAGAAGTGCTTAGGCCACGTCCACACGTATACGTTTTCCTAGCGCTTTCATAGTGTTTTAGGTAATGAGACCATTGTTTTCTGCTCCACTGAGGACCGAGAACAATATAAAAACGCTATGAAAACGCATACGTGTGGACGTGGTTTTAGATATCTGGTGAAATGCTCTTTCAAATGTTTGATATAATAGATCGTTTTCACTCACGTGATCGGTGGCCCCATTGGGGCGGTGAAACAATACGAAATATTTGAATAAGACTAGAGCTAAATTCCCATAGGATAAGGATGGTACACCAATATAGCCGCCATTTTATTTATGGTACACTAATATAGCCGCCGTGACGTCAAATGAAAACGATCTCTACATTAATAATTCATAAATAATCGGGAAGTTACCGTAGTTTATTCAATCACCTCATTGAAGTTGGATACCCCAGTAAAACACGCTAAAAACGTACGCTACCCAAGATATTAGCTGCAAACCAGTTGTACATCTATAATTCTTAAATATAAACAAGTTAATTCAATTTTTAAATTGGAATCGCTCGATTGAGATGCCATATCAACAACTCGTTTATCGTTTACTCGAAAACAAACCAATCGGCCTCGTGCTTTCGTCGTCTTTTCTCGTGTTTGGATCCTCTGATGAAACATTCAAATTCGTTGTTTAAATTACAAACCAGTATTTTAATAGAAAGTCAAGGCAAAAGTTTGCTTAATTTCTTAATGTAATTTCTTCTTCCGATACCCAAACCACTGACACGCTACTGATTTACTTTGTGTTTTCTTAATGAATGCTTGAGAATTATTACATCTCAAACAAATCAGTATTTTAAGAGAAATCGAGATGAAAGTTTTCTTAATTAATTCATAGTTTCAAAAGCATCGTATCCGTACATCGCTTGTATCCAATGCCTCGTCTTGGTGCTGATTTTCTTTGTTTCCGGCTCACGAATTATTAATTTCTTATACTATCGATTGTCTTTCGTTTGCAGAGGAAGCGTAGACAAACAGGGGTTGAAATACTTCAGGAGAATCACGGAAACCCAGGGAAAGACGCACCTTATCGGGAAAGCACCCAGTGCAATACAGGAGCTAGACTTCAGTAGAAGTTTCTAGATAAACTTGAATTGCAAGTTATAAGTGAGTGAGATGTCTCCAAGATCCATAGTTGTTTAACAACACCGAAAGTCTGGAGGAGAGTCGGCAAGTTAGAAGCAATACATGGCGCACCATTCTACATTACGAAGAATCTTGATGTGATAATACGAATGCAGGTACGTATACATGTACTGTATGACGTGTGGTATGTTTGTGAACTACAATCCTGAGGGTCGGGCAACATGCAAATTAAGTAAGAGCTCTCGCACGGGTGGTACCGTTGATAACTCTGCAGAGACTCTGCTCCAGTGATCGCTTCCCCATTGAGGGGGTAAGGGGAGGCGAGATGGGGACACTTTCATTGGACTGTAAATCTTTTGCAATGTTACAAAGCTAAGAAACTGCGTTTTATTGAAAATTTAAGAATTCGTCATTTTCAGACAATCTTGGACAAAGTCTGCCAAGGACTTTTGTCCAGGATTCTAGGTGTAATGTAGCAGCCCATTGCTAGACTTTCGCTAAACTCAAATACTCATAAATTGTTTTTAAACATCTAGACATGCATCGAATGCTGGTATACGAGATCATTAACCTACCATGGATGGGATGTAATTCGCTTCTTTTAACCAATTGACATGACATCCAGAATACCAATATCTACATGTATAAATTCAAGTTAACAAGTTAGAACGTCCTATATTTAAAGAACTTAAGAGCATTAATACTTATATGGAGATCTTGATTGCATCTCAAATGTGAAAAGAACGCACAGGCTCAAATTTATTATGACATTGATGGAGAAGTCGACAACTGCTCTAGGAGCCTACACAACGAAAACGATCAATAGGCTGTCCGCTTAAAACATATGTTGACCTACTTCGTGAGGATAGCAGCTTACAAAGAGAAGAACTCCCAACGGCTACATGTATGCGAAGGGTCGTGTGGCGGAATGTATTCAGAAGTGTATAAACCCGCTCGATCTGATGATGTTGGCGGTGGTGATGAGGGTGATGATGTTAATGATATCGATGATGATGTTGATGATGTTGATGATGATGATGATGATGATGATGATGATGATGATGATGACGATGGTATGATGATGATATTCTTCTGAAGGCTATATAGCCACGTTCAACGTGTATTAGGCTTTATACATGAACATGTTGACTGGTTGCTGAGGCACACAAGTGTTGAGAAGAGAGTTTTGCAGACATCATCGCTGTGATCTGTCACGAAGTTAATATTTCAACAAACTATGATTAATGACTGTTTGGACTTCCTGTCAAGCTGGGAGAAAGATTTTATTGCCTACATACTGTATATATGGAAATAATGGAATGTCTGTTTGGATCAAGGTCCACTGTTGCTAAACAAGCCATGGGACGTGAGTAGTAATGTATATTTTGTGAATACTTATTATGTGTTGAAGACTTGGACTGAGTTGGTCAAAAGCGATTAGCACTAATACTGGATTATTGTTAATCAGTTATTTGACTTCGGTGTTCTTTCTTTTTTTGGCTGACTGCTTCACAGAATAAAAACTTAAATTATTCATACAAGATCTATGAATAATGAATCCAATTTTTTAGCTATACATGGTAGCTAATATTCTTTTATTCAACGATGTTTCATTAGTCCAGAATTAAACCATGGTTGTCTTTTGATCAACCGGCCCCAGGGGCGCACTTTCTGGCTACACTTGATCAGTGTCGTACTCCTCATCTCAGTATTTCTGAAATATCCTAAAATCTAGGTGAAAACTGACATTGTTAACATGAAATTTGTATTTCTACAATGAGTATACTCTGCATGATCATTTCGTTGTCAAAATTATGTACGTCTGTCGATTTTGTTCTATTTTCAAACCTGAATATTTTAAGAATATGCAGGCAATTTTAAAAAGAAAGAAAAGTCCCACAATTTTTCTCCTGATCAAAGTGTGCTACATAAGTACGCCCCTATTACAGAGATCGTAACCTTCAAGCTTTAAACCAATCGCGTTTCAGTAATTTAAGAGGTTGCTCAATCCTCTTTGAGAATTGTATTTATATTGGGGGGGGGGGGGGGGGGGAGGTGCTTGAAGGAGGGGCGTGTTAGCTTATAAAAAAGTGTTGTTGTGAATTTAAAAAGTTTGGATGAAATATGACAATCCACCCCTTAGAATTTCTATTTTTTCGGAGTGTCGACAATGCTTCATTACGTTCAAACTCATTAGAATTCAGAGGTACTGTAAGGCAACAAACAGTGGCGTCGTCAGGCTTTTTTTAACCTGATGATTAAATGAAACGATTGGAGTGTGTTGCTTCCTAAGCTCATCTTTGTCGGAGCAACTGACTGACAAGTATAGGCCCGAAGTGATATCAGTTTTATCGCTTGATGGACAATATCATAATTGGTATGAGTGAGCACAGCGAACGAGGGACAATTATGATATCGTCCTAAGTGAAAGCAATACAGCTTTTATCACCGCTTCACGAATGCGATAACTTGTTTATCACATACCTGTACTTTTATCAAGACAACGGAGGATAAAAACTTTGTCTCGCTGTTCCTGGATATATCGTTTTTATCACCCATTGTTATCAATCTGACAAAGGCACAAGTATGTGATGACGACAAATACAAGGACAATGCGCGCGCATGTCATTTGACGAGAACGAGCACGTGACAACTGACAAGAGTACGGATATACGTTGGTTGAGTATCTTTCTTCCGGATGACTTACATGATTACATGAGAGAAAAAAGCAATATAGCGTCGTTGTTGCACTTGCGAAACAAAGGAAAAATTAACTTTTCTCTGAGGTGTATGTTTTTTTCTTTTTAATATGGATTAATGCTCTTAACACGCGCGAAGATTCTTTTCTAATGAAGAGAATACGGCGAATGAATGAGGACGAGGCTTACGAAACCGGAGTATGCAGTTTTAGGGTACTTATTTAGCGGAGCAGTTCCAATCACACATGTATATAGGTACCTTTTTCAGTTTTTATTTGTTAAGAAAGTGAATGTTGTTTTTGAGAAATGTTGATCGTACATGTATTTATGCGTAAATTGTGGCGCACGTCGGTTGTCATACGCCATATTGCGTACGCTTATTTGCAGTTATTAGGCATTGCATGACAATTAAAATTGCGTCAGTAAAGAGGAGATAAACGTTTGGTTGAACAACGCTGCGACGAGGTAATAAAAGGATCTGTAATGTGCGGCACAAAGTAACAAATTACAAATGTCCAATATACAGTAAAAGTTCATTTGAAGACTTTATGGATTTACTTCTTTGCTGTAACTTCTTCTTGATTCTTTCGGGGTTTTTGTTGTCTTGAGATGTAACTCATGCTGTACATTTGATTTTACTTGCCAACTGCTCTGTTTGTGCCCAAATACCAACTAAAGAGCCCTGAATAGAGCTACTTGTTTTTTGCTTAATTACGGATTGTGGTGGTAAAATTAAAATCATTTGGAAGTTTTCCAGGATCAGAAGGTCTCGCTTCTTCATATTTAAACTAGAAGTTACTATCGCAAGCGAAGTGCTGCCTCGTTATTGAGACGAAAAACTTTAGCGTTACGCCTACTCCGCAGGCAACTCTGTGCAGTTTGTGGTCTAACTAACACTCTCTTTCCCACTCCAGTAACTCCACCCGAGTTTGTTCGCACCATCCAAGTTTGCCCACTCCACCCGAGTTTGCCCACTCCATCCGAGTTTGCCCACTCCACCCGAGTTTGCCCACTCAACCCAAGCTTGCCCACTCCGATCTATATGTAATATTTAACCAACCCATGAATAGATACAAATGAACCTCTGGTATCCAGGGTATTATTCGTCAGATCTGTGATGGTTTTGCTTTATATGATTATTTTGCTGATATGAACCAGTCAATAGAACTGGTCACGTTTTATATGACTGATCAATTAATTTAGTTTGACTCGACTAAAACCATCGTATGAATCCACGCCATTCTTGTATTAGATAATCCATGATGCTGTCGTAGGTTTGAACCGAGTTTGACTTAGATTTGACATTGTCTTCATACGTTGCACTTGTGATGAATTTGTGATGGGATTTAAGCTAAATAACTAGATTTGACTCGACACAAGAGCGACGTCTAATTGTCTAAACTGAGCCTTCACTCTCCAATAGTATTGCTATTAATATATTAGTTTTTTTAACTCTTGATTGTGATTGATCAGAACTTTGTGAGAAATCTTTATTTGTACTTTTAAGTTTGGGGTCGAGCATTTTCTTCCACATGATAACAACGGTAAGTTTGTTATATAAAAAAAAATTAAGTAATAATATCGACAGCAGACTATCGTAGTATTAAACGTAGTTGTCTTTTACCTTTCACGACACAAGAAAATCTTTTTTCACTGAAATTCGGCTTGCAATTTAATCAATGGTCAGCCTGTTCAGAAAATCCCCTGCCGGTGGTGGCGAGATTTGAACTGTTATTAAATTCAGATTATTTACTTTTGTACAATCTTCCTGTTTGAATCTTTCTGAAATGCTAGTTTTAATAATAGCCAATCTAAGCTTTCGGCAATATGAGCGCCTGCACACAGGCTAGGAATCATTTGCGAAGCGATCGTGTAATATGCGAATATAAATCCGTACATACAAACATCCGTTCGTTTTTCGTACAAACACAATTTTTAACAAATCGAGGCTTTGTGCATTATACATAACTCGGTAATTGGACTGGGAACGAGAAAAGACAAAGCTCACCCAAGAAGAGCGCCAAGAACATTTATGATTAATGTTTGAAAGGGCAAATATAATATGGTATTAAAACGTACCGTATCAAGTTTATAGTATTTTTTTAACTTAAATTAACTTTATATTATAATTACCTTTTTAACCCTTTTTAAAATCAGGAAATTACTAATTAAGATTTGGAAAATTATGCACGCATGCATTGATAAAGCAGGAATAAGCATAAAACACGCATTTGCTTTCAAGAAATAGATTATACAAAGTAAATCACTATTGTTTGATGCGTTTCCGTGTAACTATAGGTTTCGGCATTTCGCAGGGCGTACAGTGGAAGAGTCTGTAATTACTACTTAGTGACCGAGCGTTGTAAACATTCTGTGAAAACTGGACAAAGTGTTAAGCTCGTATTCGCCACAATCTTTTCTATTGTATTGTATTGTATTGTTATATTGTTAACTATACAGAATTCTGAATAAAAAGGCGTATTCACTCGCTCGTTCGCTTTGTGAAAACAAATTAACGCGTGCGTAAATACCATACGTCAGCACTTCCCATGAAGAAATCTCTATATTTACCACCTAAACCTAACTTTACTAATCTTTGAGTTGAATTATCATGTCCACATAAATTACATTTAATACGTTCAAACTGTGAAATTGAACAACGTATTCATTAAACTCCTTCATTGGTTAAATTCTTATGTCATCTTCTACTTCAAATTCCCCATTAAAGATAGTAACATGTTCGTCTTCCCCTCAGTTTCCAAATCCTCCTCATTTCTATCATCAATAAACCTGTTATGAAATGACGTTTGCGAAGATGATGATGAAATAGGCGAGGAATCTAAGATTCTTTGTCTTTTCTTTCGTTCTCTTCGCGTTTCTTTAACATTTTCTAAATCTGGTCGTTTAGTATGCATTTTTGTCGTCTTCTGTCATTGTTCTTGATTAATTGTTAAACTGCATGCAAATGCATCCTCGTTCCCAGGACCTCCTCGGTACACTGGGAAATCGGAGGCCCTGGTCAGATGAAAACCGGATGTCCTAGATTCTAGGACGTTGAGTCATTGAATTTATCACATCGCCCTGGATGCGAACATGGACATAATATAACGAAACAAACGAGATAAACTCAGATATTTGAGGAAAAGCTGCTTTATTATGACGTCCGAAAGGTTTGGTATTTACTGTTCTGCCCGCTGGACAAAATAATACAATTTCACTTACCGAAATGCTATTCAAAGGTAGGTTGTTTACGAACATAATTTGCCGTCGCCGACGAATGAGTCCCCGAGTCACGCTATGTCTAAAATCATTCGATTTTGAGAGTTAAATGATGAAACTCATCGCACTTCCAACTCGCTTTATGAATCCTACTTCAGGGGCGGATTTAGGGTACGTCAAACACGTCAAGCGACTAACATAAAAAAAATTGACTAATTAATTCAAAAATATTTGACTAATTAATTAAAAAAAAATTGACTGATTAATTAAAAAAAATAGTCGACTAATTAATTCAATTTAAAAAAAACAACTAGACTACATTTATTATTTTCCAGATTTTTGAAAGTTTATTTTAAAACCGTATCGAGCAGCGAATCGCCGAATGCGAGCGCAATCTGCAAAAAAACTCTATGTCCCAGTCCGCCGTGTTGACTGTGGGCTACTCGGTCAACCTTCTTATATACCAGGCCACTAGAGCATACTTGTACGCTCGGACTAGGGATAGAGGTGTAAATCTTTACAAATATGGATAATTTGAGTACGTCAAAATGGCCGACTACGTCGAAATAACGAGCGCTGATTGGTTAAAAACACTGCAAGTTAGTCGGAAGTGCAGGCAAGTACGTCGGAAGTAAAGTTTCTTGACGCACTTGGCTTTTGATTGGCTATACAGGACGGTTCGACTAACTTGCAGCATGAATATGTTTGAGACGGAGTTCGTATCATGGCTTCTACGAATGTCGTGGAACGTGTAGAAAACGCTTTTAAAGCTAATTGCTGCAACAGATCTATCGCGATTTGTCATCGAAAATCAACTCTTGTGCCGTCCTTTCTAATCAAGAGATTTTGGAGCAGATTGGGAAAAAGTTGCACAGAGATTTCAGTGCGGAGTCATACATTCCTCTGTATGCCAAATATGCTGGAAAGTCAAAGAAGTTTTGTATTGCTCTAAGGTGAGTGAATAATGTATTATCTGAGCGTTGGCATTCAACTTTACTAGTCTACTTAACTATGATCAGTCTATGTACCGTGAATTATTTAAATTAGACAGAAAGTCAACTCATTTATTATTGATGTTATTTAAATTTGTATCAATATTAAAAAAAATAGCTACAGGCAAAGTTGATTTCGAACTCAATATTTTACATCTCAACCAGCTATTTTAGCCTACCTAGTATACAAAATAGTGATAACACTTATAGTCTAATAGAAATGAGCTGTTTTGTTAGTTTCTATGTATTTTCTTTCCATGTCGATTGACTTGGATTGAATATTAAAATACATGATTTTGTATTTTGTGTTTAGATCTGAAGCCTCTGGAAACTGCTTATACAGCTCTGTTTCTTTGGCAATGGTAGGTGACAATTCTCTTACTGTGGACCTTCGAGCTTTAACATCCATTGAGTTGTATCTTAATACTCAATTTTACTGTGACCATCCATATTTCTTATCACTTATCAGCATATGATAAACATAAAGAAAAGGTTTGTCATACATAGGAAAGTCATTGACAAATTTGCAGCTGACAACAGAAGAATTGAATTGATTTGATTACTTTACATTTAAATAATTTAATTCCAAAAATCAATAAAATAATAATAATTATAATAATAAAAATTGATTACCTAACTACTGGATAGATCTTTCACATTGTTCTATAAAGCCTAGGCAACTGTGATATGTATATCTGATTCTGTCAGGTATGAGGTATTCTGAGGTATATTAAAGATGTCTTTTTCGTTTTTTTAGTCACTCATTTAGATGTTAGCTTAATTAGAGGTTAAAGGGTTAATTTGACTGGGATGATGTAGATGGTTGAGCAACTCTATGTCCATGAAATGTCCCATATGGTTATCAATAAAAGCTTCTCTCAATCAGACATTGTCTGCTTGGGTTGATGTGCAAAAGGCAAGTATCTGGCACCTGAAAACCAGACAGCTCGAAGGTACTTGGGTTGGGTGGTGGTGGGTATGGTGGTTCATTTATTTGGGGTTAATTTGGCCAGGATGATGTAGAGGGTTGAGCACCTCTATGTCCATGAAATGTCCCATTATGGTCACAAAGACACTAATCAAAGCTTCCCTAACCAGACATTGTCTGCTTGGGTTGATGTGCAAAAGGCGAGTATCTGGCACCTGAAAACCAGACAGCTCTGGGTAGGTGGGGCTCATCAGCCATGGAAGGCAGCCCACCTAGGAGAAGGAAAACTCTGATTTCAAACCCTTGGAGCTTCACTTGTTTGTTGGTCCGGCTGTCCATGTTGGATTCACTGACTGCAACAACATGTTACTGGTGTTTGATGTGTTTCCTAGGCATGCTGATGAGCTCTGATATGAGCGAAACAGTCATCTTTTTTATGATATGTGACTACATAATTAAATCTCAGCTCAAATTGGACAAAAAAAAACCCAACAAAATCTCAAAAATAATAAAATGTTTCTAAAAAACATGTTTGAAAACATGCTCAAAAGTGCTATCAGATCGTAGGAAATGCCATTTCCGAGACCCAGATTTCAAAAATTTTCTGGGGGAAAAATTCCTAGATCCGCCCCTGTACTTTGCTGGCTTTATTTGTAGACTTTTCCAGTGTTCTCTGAGCGATAATCTTGACTCTATTCACACCGTTGTTTGACAGTTGAAAATATATTTGCCCACTTCCTGTTTTCGACAATAGCCTTCGCCGAGCCAATCACACGCTTCAATCGTTTTCATCTGACCAGGGCCTCCGATTTCCCAGTGTACCGAGGAGGCGCTGGGAACGAGGATGCATACAAATGTTAAAGTAAAGTCTAATATTTAATAAAAATAGTTTGCCAATAGACGTTATTGGAGGATTGGTGCCAAGCCCCAGGGGGGATGCCACCCCTTGATCAGAGGTAACCATGGCAACCCCGCCACAGCCCACCTCCAGGCACCAGTCACACTGTCAAGCAGTGGAAATATATATACTTACCTTGCAATCTATCAGGAGTGGGTGGGTGGGTCAACACAAAGCAAAACAAGAATCCCCACGTATTAAGTCAATAAACAGCGCGCGCAAAACCAGTCGAGTTCAGTCCACGCTGACAAGACTCTCATGAGCGCTGATGTAATCACCACATATTATATATGAGTGACCGCTGACCAAGTATCTATTACATAGATAGCGCGCACAACCAGTCAAGCTCAGACCACGCTGACAAGACTTTGATGAGCGCTGAGATAACCCCATATATTATAGTGAGTGTCTGCTGACTAGCATTGTCTCCTTTTTTACCTTGCCTAAATTTCATTTAGCCACATTAAAAATAGTTTGCCAATAGACGTTATTGGAGGATTGGTGCCAAGCCCCAGGGGGATGCCATGTTCCGTTTCGTAGTTATTCAAGTTGGCCGACAGCAGATCTGCGAAATCTATAAACTTCCCTGCTAATATCTGCGAGACCAGTTTAAAAGGCACTGGGGAATAAACAGGGACAAACTGACAAACTGGCCAAACTGGTTCGACGGGATGGCTTGGCCAAGCTGTGAAATCCCGCTAACAGCGCCAGACAATGGAGTATTGTCTGTATCGACATGGGCAATTGCTGTTCGAGGACTCGAAAACGTAGTCACAAAACTAGGAATAAAAGTCGGTGACCTACCTTGACAATCCTGAGCGCTTGCAATGCTTTGAGCGAGCGAAGGCGGCGCACCACTTAACTGAAAAGCATTTGTTTGTGCTCCTAAGCCAAACGATTCTCCCTCAGAATCTCCCACAGACACAATCGGCGCTGACGATCGTTGGGTGCGATTGCGCTCCTCCATCAACGGAACACTAGTAGATGTAGCCGTTCCTTGATCCTCTCTAAGGGCTGACTTCACCGCCGCTATCACCGTGGCAAGGAATTGAGGCGAAGGCTGGTCAACATTCGGTGTCGGTGGTTGGCTTCTGACGGCGCCATCTTCGCGAACTTCACCAGAAATGCTGTTTGCGACTGATGAATTTGATCCAGTAGCATCCTCTGCGACCTGACGGCTATTTCTTGTTTGTCGCTCCATTTATAGAACACAAATCACTCGACTAAACACAAAGCAAAGCAAGAATCCCCACGTATTAAGTCAATAAACAGTGCGCGCAAAACCAGTCGAGTTCAGACCACGCTGACAAGACTCTGATGAGCGCTGATGTAATCACCACATATTATATATGAGTGACCGCTGACCAAGTATCTATTACATAGATAGCGCGCACAACCAGTCAAACTCAGACCACGCTGACAAGACTTTGATAAGTGCTGAGATAATACCACGTATTATAAGTGCGCGCAACCCAGTCAAGCTCAGACCACGCTGACAAGACTTTGATGAGCGCTGAGATAACCCCATATATTATAGTGAGTGTCTGCTGACTAGCATTGTCTCCTTTTTTACCTTGCCTAAATTACATTTAGCCACATTTTACGGAGTCGCTGCAAAAAGTTAAATTAAAAAAAAAAGACTTGTCAAATAACACGATCGCATCCTATTTGCTGGGGACAACAGTTGGAAGCTGCATTCCCTCTGTACGCTTCGACTTTTTCCCAACCTTGTCCTTGCTTCTTTCTTCGACATCACTCCTAGCCCTCTTCGCTGCAACTTTCTGCTTCTTTCTCGTTTTCTTGTCCGCCCAGATAAGATATATAGATAGATAGAAAACTTTATTTAAGCACGCTAACCATTGTCAACCTACAATCGTGGACAAAAGTTGTTGAGAAACATGATTTTCCAACATATTTCAAGTTTAATATAAATTTGTACAAATCCAGCACCCCTCCCCCCCTAAACAATGTTGGCAATGTTGGGCAGGTATATTAAGATAATTTTTACAACATTTTCAACATTGAATCGGGGGGGAGGGGTGTGAAAACTCATTTATATTGATGAGTTATTGATTATCATTGATTTTCTCAACAATTTTGTCCACGATTGTCTGAATCAGTAGACAATCAACTTTTAAGAATAAATAGGTATAGAGGAAATTAGGACACACGTCATTCTTATAAAATTCTGACCTATTTCATTATCCATAAAAACTTATGAATTTTTTAAATGAACTATCACGCATTCCTAATTAATGACGTCATAAACATGGCGTTTTCGGGAATGATCAAACCTGAAGTTAGAGCTTATATAAAATATTTAAAGAAAATTGGGAAACAAAAAGCAAACGAGGTTGCAAACGAGTGCAATGTATCATTAGCAACTGTTTATCGCATATGGAATGAAAAATTTAATGAAAAACAATGTGAAATGCAACAAAAAACGGAAGAAATCAGGCAGATCTGAAAAGCTGACATCACGAGAAAAGCGTTGTATCCTTCGAGAACTGAAAATGTTAAGAAAAGAAAATGCAAAGTTTACGTCAAAAAAATTACTTATTAGATCTGGAGTAAATCCCAAAAAAGTTTCTTCAAGAACCGTACGACGACTGTTAAATAGAAACGGATATCGATACTTGCAGGCAAGAAAAAACGGACTTTTGAATGATGTGGATATCCGCCGAAGATTTCAATTTGCAAGAAGAATGAGAAGAGAATACGCTGAAGACATTTGGACCGACCAAATCGCTTTTTTCCTCGACGGAGTAGGCTTTATTCACAAGACAAATCCCGCAGATGAAACCAAAGCTCCTAGGGGACGCATTTGGAGGAGAAAAGATGAGGGTCTCTAGCTAGAGGATGTACGGCAAAGGGTGCCCACGTGGGGTCTGGGGGAAGAGTTGTAAAGATGATGGTAGCTGTTAGCGCGCCATGGAGCAGGAGTTGTGTTGTGAGAACAATACCAGAAGCTAGATGGACCGTACTTTCAAAGCCTTATTTACAGAAACTTTAAGCGTATGTTCGCTGAAGCAAAGAAAAGACGCTCTCGGCTCTGGGTACAAGATGGTGATCCAAGCCAGAATAGTGCTGCTGCTAGAGAAGCGATGAAATCGGTGCGTGCGAAATTACTTTCCAGACATCAATCCCATTGAGAACTTTTTCCACCTTGTCAAAAAGCAACTCGCTGTTGATGCCCTCGCCCAAAATATACAGAAAGAAAGTTTTGAGGAGTTCTCCTCCCGAGTGCAGTGTACCATTCTGAACTTTGACAAAGCAGTAATAAACAAAATTGTAGAAAGCATGGATAAACGAATGAGGATTATTATTAATTCGAAAGGAAACCGTATTAAATATTAGAGTTCATATATATAAACACGCATACAGCGTATCGCATATCACTTCCGTATCTAATTACACAACACACACACACACACACTTCTCGTGTCTGAGATGGATTGAATACAAATATAAAGCTTATTGTCTAAGTAAGGGAAAATCGGAGAAGAAGTCACTGTTCTATGTCTTACAAACGAAAGTACATTTAGCAACTAAAAAAAAATATTGGAAGATGTAGTAATCGGAACGATTTAGAACGAGTAACCACGTTCCACTAAAGATATTATTATTCATAATCTATATTATTTTCTGTTGGTGACTCGTGGTGACTCGTGGTTACTCGTTATATCACTGCTCTATAAACAAAATAGTGTTCGAAATGTTAGCCCAGTATAAGGTTTGCAAAACATTTGCAGCACGGAGGGATTTCTGAAGCATAACTGGCGAATGATGCGAGAACAGCATTCGCCAAAGATCGCCGTGTAGGGAAACGATTCAAGTCGGCTTGGCTATAGGTTATCAAGTACACCTTGCGAAGACTTCTGCGATGCAGTTCGTCGTGTTCAGTGGGGTTTATCTGGCTATCGTTAATGACAATGTCCTCGTTCATATTCCTCAAACTCGCCCCATCACAATCAACTATCTGCCTTTCATTCATGTCCTCAGCGACCTCCCTGCTATTTCACGCACGAATTGAAGTATACCGAAGGTGACAGATAGGGTAATATTAAATTAATACCCATAATGCACCAGTGCTTTTTCTATGATTGATACGTAATTTGCACATTAAAGTAACAGTACATATCCATAATATTTACTCCACCCTCCATATGTATGACGTTTAGGGCACTGAAACATATTGTTCTGCTAGTCGCAGCCTACAGACAATCGTGGACAAAAGTTGTTGAGAAACATGATTTTCCAACATATTTCAAGTTTAATATAAATTTGTACAAATCCAGCACCCCTCCCCCCCTAAACAATGTTGGCAATGTTGGGCAGGTATATTAAGATAATTTTTACAACATTTTCAACATTGAATCGGGGGGGAGGGGTGTGAAAACTCATTTATATTGATGAGTTATTGATTATCATTGATTTTCTCAACAATTTTGTCCACGATTGTAGGCTGATTTCCACAAGGGGCGTGTACAATGACAAGATTACAAAGATATAGTATATAGTAACATATAGTAAGAAAGTTATAGGTACAAGAATATAAACTATAGAAAGAAAAAAAGTATAGTGAATCATATCTATTTACGAATCTTTTCATACGATGTTATTCAAAAATGAGTAACGATTTTAGTTTCAAAGGACATGAGGGAGTTGCTCTCCTTACTTTCGTTTGGTAAAGAGTTCCAAATGTGTACCCCGTCAAACATGAAACTTTTCTTCATGCTATTAGTACGCGACTGTGGCAAGCAAAGAGTACTTTCAATAGCTCGAAGTTCATAATTTGTCATTTCACTTTTGAAAGTAAATAAATCAGTAAGTGATTTAGGACCCATTTTATTCAACAATTTAAACATCAGTTTTGACTTAGCCTTTATTCTTTCCGTTTTAACTGGCTTCCAGTCTAAAGCATCTAAAGCAACCAGATGATCTACATCATTGCTCATATTCATTATGATTCGAGAAGCTCTGTTTTGCAGCTTTCGGAGGCGTTTTGATTGTGTTTCACCAAACACATCCCATACTTCCCAGCAATAAGTAAAGTATGGACGAACAATAGAATTATATACAGAAACAAGCGTATCTTTCTCAACAAATTCTTTTATTCGACGAAGAGCTGATATTCCTGATGCTATTTTCTTGCAAATGTTTTCAGTATTATTCTTCCAAGGTAAATACTGGTCAACAGTCACTCCAAGAGTTTTGCAATCATAAACTTGTTTAATTGGTTTGTTTTCTATGATAACGTTTGGCTGTTTATTTGAAATACTTTTTATCATTGGTTTAGATCCAATTAACATAAATTCAGTTTTGGCTACATTTAAACTTAGTTTATTGGCAATTAACCATTTCCTAAGGTTTTCTAAATCAGAATTCATTGCAGCTTCAACATCATTTATAGATTTTCCAGCAGCTGTTAGGTTTGTATCATCAGCAAACAATCGAGGTTTTGTTTTGTTTAAACATTGAGGCAAGTCATTAATATATAACAAAAAGAATAATGGCCCTAAAATAGAGCCTTGGGCACACCACACTTAATCAACCGCTCCGATGAAATAGTTCCATTTACTTGGCATCTCTGAGTGCGATTCATCAAGTACGATTTTAGTAGAGATAAAGCATCTCCTTTTACACCATAAAGATCGAGTTTTTTTAGCAAAATCTGGTGGTCGACAGTATCAAATGCCTTTTTTAAGTCAATTAGTACTAATAATAATTTTTTGTCAATATTCATATACCAACTATTAGTACAGTCTAACAATGCTGTAGCAGATGAGTGAAATTTGCGAAAGCCAATTTGACAATCACTAAGTAGCTGAAATTTTGTTAAATAATCATATAGTTGGTCATATAAAATTCTTTCCATAACTTTGCTAACAGCTGGCAAAACAGAAATTGGCCTGTAGTTACCAGGCAAATTTTTTTGGCCATTTTTATAAAGAGGTGATACTCTTGCCATTTTCCACTCATCAGGAAAAGTGCATAGTGTAATAGCCTGATTAAGGATATAAGTTAATGAACTGCAGATAGCAGTGGATTATCTGCGAAAAAGTACACATATTCCCAATGCTGACTAAGCAAATCTTCAACAAATTTTTCGCCATCAAAGTGTTTCATATTTCTAATTTCCACTAAGTTTTCATCTTGTTTCTTAGATATATGAATTTTTCTGATGGCAAATACCAAACTATGATCACTGATTCCTGTATGAATGACACCAGAATCTGAGATTTTCTCTGGTGTATTAGTAACTATATGATCAATGAGGCTGGAGGTTGTCATGGTTACCCGAGTAGCTTCCTTAATTAATTGTGACAATTGATACAATTCATACAGTGATTTTATTTTCTTGGTTGGTGTATCAGATTCTATTTTAAGCATGTTGCAATTTAAATCAGCTAGAATATACATTTCTTTATTACTCGGGCTACCTGTGGTAGAACGAGTCTAGGTTTCGGTCCGGTTATTGGTAGTTTTCTTGGGGTCGCGATATTGCCCCGACAGGCTTTGCGAAACTGAGGCATGTGACACTTCTGACGTCACAGCTCAAACGCTGATGTTTCATGATGGCGGATTTTCATGCAGGAATGGCGAGTTTTTTCTTCTCCTGACGCCTTTGGTTTTGTTGTTCGAAACTTGTGAATTTGTGTTTTAATGATGAACACGCTCGCAATGCTTTTGTACTATAGTAGACCTGGGTTGGTCCGCGATCTCGATAACCGTACGCTGAAAATGTGTAGTACTCGATCTGTCGATCAGCTCTCGATCAATGTGTTCTCGATCAATTTTATACATGTGTTATTAATTAAATTGTACTGAAAAATGTTGCTCAAGTGCTGTAAATCAAAGATCAAAGAAAGTTGGTAAAGCCAACTTGCAAGTGAAAGGTAAACATGCTGTGTTTTATATCTTCTTTACATCATATGTCTTACACCGAACTGACTTGTGTAACAGTGTCTGTGAATGCTGTATGTAAATGTATTGAGGTTTAAACTGTATTAATATTTGTGATTTGCTTCATTTTTGCTATTATTGATTTATTGTACTGATGTCTTGCAAATAAAAGTCGATGCTATTCAACAGTTTATACATTACTTTCATCAAGTGTGTATAATATATTGTTTTGGTATCTGTACACCAATATGGCTACTATTTCATTGTTTTGGTACACCAATATGGCCACTATTTCATTGTTTTGGTACACCAATATGGCCACTATTTCATTGTTTTGTACACCAATATGGCCACTATTTCATTGTTTTGGGACACCAGTATGGCCACCATTTCATTGTTTTGGTTACACCAATATGGCTGCCATTTCATTGTTTTGGTACACCAGTATGGCCACACTATTTTATTGTTTTGGTACACCAATATGGCCGATTGGCCACTATTTCATTGTTTTGCTACACCAGTATATTTGCCACTATTTCATTGTTTTGGTACACCAGTATGGCAACTATTTCATTGCTTTGGTACACCAATATGGCCGATTGGCCACTATTTCAGTGTTTTGCTACACCAGTATGGCCACTATTTCATTGTTTTGGTACACCAATATGGCCGATTGGCCACTATTTCATTGTTTTGGTGCACCAGTATGGCAACTATTTCATTGTTTTGGTACACCAATATGGCCGATTGGCCACTATTTCATTGTTTTGCTACACCAGTATATTTGCCACTATTTCATTGTTTTGGTACACCAGTATGGCAACTATTTCATTGTTTTGGTACACCAATATGGCCGATTGGCCACTATTTCATTGTTTTGGTGCACCAGTATGGCCACTATTTCATTGTTTTGGTACACCAGTATGGCCACTATTTCAATGTTTTGCTACACCAATATGGCCACTATTTCATTGTTTTGGTACACCAGTATGGCAACTATTTCATTGTTTTGGTACACCAATATGGCCGATTGGCCACTATTTCAGTGTTTTGGTACACCAGTATGGCCACTATTTCATTGTTTTGGTACACCAATATGGCCGATTGGCCACTATTTCTTTGTTTTGGTGCACCAGTATGGCCACTATTTCATTGTTTTGGTACACCAATATGGCCACTATTTCAATGTTTTGCTACACCAGTATGGCCACTATTTCATTGTTTTGGTACACCAGTATGGCCACCATTTCAATGTTTTGGCAGACCAGTATGGCTGCCAAATCAATGTTTTGGTACACCAGTATACCCACCATGATTTTTTCTATGATGAATATTCCACTACTACAGTCAATTGACTGAAAGTTGCATCAAATTCAACCATTAACTCCAAACAGCACTGCTGTTGTTCTATTATTTTACAAGGCACCCAGCCCACAGTAGCCCGAGTTCACGTCTAGCGGGCGTCTTGTTTTCATCATCAATCGCTTTGATTAATTTTTCAAAATTTTCAAAGAAATCATGTGGTGAATTTGGTGGTCGATAAATAGTTGTAACCAAAAATGGTCGACTATGTGGCTTCATAATTTCTACACAAACAGCCTCCAATTCAGAGGGGATAAGATCATTTCTTATTTTATAGTTGATGGAGCTACGCAAGTAGATACAAACTCCACCCCCATTTCTTGATCTGTCTTTTCTAATAATATCATAGCCATCAAGGTCAATCATATTTTCAGCTATATTTAAATCAAGTCGTGTCTCATTAAAACTCAGTACGGACCGTACGCGTAGGGTTGGACTGTTGTTGGACGGTTTGGGCAGTGCTTGGTGCCGGTGTGCTACCTGTTCGTCGCTAAAGGTCGTCCGCGGACGCGAGGTTGAAGTTGCTTCGTTGGGCTGCGTCGAATTGCTACCGAGACGTTCTCGCTCGTTTTGAAGGCGCGTTGTGAGCACTCGTCGACCTCCTGCGCTCGAAAAGTTCAGTTCGCGACAAAGGTCTTTCAACTCCGAGATACTTAGCCCAGTGAGGTTACTTGGTATTTCAACTGACGGTTGTGCTGCGTTAACAGTACGCAGATTTTGAAGACGGACGTGTGATCTGGATTGCTAGGTCGTGGCATTTTTTGAACGAATGTAGATCAAAGATAAAGAACGTCAAAACACGTAAGATTTTTCAGTCTTTACTGCTTGCGATCCAAGTAGGAATGATATTGAAATATGAATTTTACTAGGGTTTATGCCAATATATTTTACTATAGCACCATTGTTATTTGTGAATGAATCAAACAGTCACAGAGTATCTGAACAATATAATTAACGATACTGGGCGTAGTAGCCTACGGGTTTGGCAAGCAATAATGAAAGTCTGTGATAGAGTCTTTCTTTGTTTAAACAGTTGTCCCGTTTAGGGCTATATTGTCGTGTAGACAAAGAACTGTTTTTTTATGATGAGTAGCTCATACCCTTAGGACTAGTGCGGCCAGTATCGTCCATTAACTCTAATTTTTAGTGCTAAAAATCGTCATTAAAATTTTGCAAACACTTGGTAAGTAGTTATTGGGAAAATACCTTAATGACATTTTTAAATCATTGGAGGACTTACGTATATTACATTAGCATGAAATCTGTTCATTACTAACACGGATGTATAACATTGGACTTTATCATATTTTGTTGTAAGAGACGTTTTAAACACGGAGCGGCCGCATAAGTCTGTGCAGAGGGTCTCAGAATGCCAATCATAATAAGGAAAGAGCGCATCTGATTGGTCGGATATGTGAGAAGGCTAATTTTAGACATTGTAGGTTGTAGCAGTGAATAGTAAATTACGCCATCAAAGCGTGTCTCGAGCAGCGAAGCGAAGGCGATTGAGTTGGCTTATAATTATATTACTATTTTATGAGATATGTCACGGGAAGACTTGGTCAAAGTATAAGACGCTCATTTTTGTTGCTCAACTGATTTTGAAGAAACGTTTCTCTTGCCAAATATCACCAATTGAAAGTCAAGCTATGAATGTCGTCTTCCTTACACTAAAAGAGCGAACGTTATCCGTGTACACAGGTAGTTCTAGTTAACCTATCGTCCGAGAATGAATCTCTTCGCTCGTTCGCCAGTCAATGTGACGGAGAGATTGTAGGTGAGACAAAGCCGAGAAAAAGGAAGCACGACCCAGCGACAAAGAAAGAAACATATGGTAGCAAATTTGTGACACAAGATGAGATTATGACATAATTTTATAAAATGTTTGCTATGCGAAGGTCGATATCACCTGGTGTTTATTCGCTTCTGGATGACAAATAACATTTACTTCTACAACTTACTTTATTAATTATGGTTTGTTTATAATAGAGCACAATGCACTATCGTATACGCTTGGAGAAATTGGCGAACGCCCTACAGCACGAAGGCATGAAGACAAAGAGGAAACAAATGCCTGTCAAACCGTTCTAAACCACCCTTTTTAACCGTTCTAAACCACCCTTTCTAAACCACCCCACTGACAGACCTAACAGTACCAGATGATTACCAAGTAAAGACTGCATACCCATACTGAAATATTTACTCATTTTAAGTGTTTTGGTGCATTTAAATAATTATTGCAATGATGCAAAATATATATCAAATCAATAAAATGGTTCAGTTATTTAAATTAGTTCAATTCTACTGTAAGCAAAGAATTTGTCAATAACCTGCTGAATAGAAGGTTCTATATCTTGATGTATTATCAAGATTTCCATCAATGCCAAGCCATTTAAGCGTTCTTCTACCATGGTGCATGTTGCTTGTATAATCTTTCAGCCTACGCATGCCTGAAAAAGAACGTTCACACTCACAACATGCAACAGGCAGAGTAGCAAGAATTCTAAGAGTAACTTTGATGTTTGCAAAAGAATCAAAGATTATAGCTTTAAGTGTGGAACCTTTATAACTTACCAAATATGTCTGGCACAATTCCAACTCATCTAAGGCAAGAGGATTTGGAAGGTCATCTTCATAAAAATTTGAAAATTTTCTAAATGTCTGCTTCCAGCTAATAATACCATGCAGTATTGTTTATGAACGGTGTCATTTTGCTAGGAATAATAAATACTTAACCCATAGATGGCATTAATACTACTTACGTCAAATCTGGTCTTAAGATCAGAAATAAGGTGGTCTAAAACAGGAATTGTAAATGTGTGCTTATAATACTCAGAAGCATCAGAATCAGGGAGATGTCTAGAACATGACCTACAATCACATGCAAAATAAACGCGACACGCCATACTCCCGCACCCTCTCCAATGTTGGTTCGTGATGGTTTGCACTGTTCGAGGCTTTCCTTTGAATTTCGAGCTCAAATAGCAACATTGAAGGGGAGAAGAGGGACAAGCCTTTGAAAATCATGGTGGCACATTTTATTTTACATGAGAGTGTAGGCAGAGATACCTCAACTTTAATTTCAGCAGTTAAAGTGAGAGCCTTACTATACCACTGGCTATGATGATAACCAATCATATTGTGCGCGTTTACCTGTATGATATTTGAAATTTCGAGTAGCATCATTTCAACATTTAAAAGGTTGACAAAAAAACCCGTTTTAGGCAGCATTTTTTAAGGGTTTCATCTGGAAATCTATCCCCAAACAACACACAGGGAAGACAATAAGCACCATCTTGGCTATAGCATAACCAAGGATATAATTCCAACTATTCTAAACGAAAACTTCTACCATTTCTTGTTGGGAAAGAGTATGTTTTATCGGGTTTGACCACATTTTTTTTAGAACACCAATTTCCGAATCAGTCATAGTTTTGGCTTTCTCTCTATAAGTAGCAATATCATACTCGTGCATGAAGTGAATTTGGGAAGTAGTTATAGTTGAACTTGTAGATGGTAAATTGGTTGCAGAAGCAACTGCAACGGATCAGGAGCAATATATTTTTGTGTGTCAGTAGGATAAGGTTTGGGGTCTGGTACACTGACAAAAGAAGGAAATGAAATCTTAGACTGAACCAAATTTACACAGGAAGTTTTTTTAGACTTGGACTTTTGCAGGTTTGGGAAGACTTTTTGTGCAGGTAACTTTATCTTTTCTCCGCCTGCTGGCTTATCATCAAACACGAGAGGGATAAAATGATTAGGTTGAAATACTTTACCTGGTTCAACAATGCCGTGAAAACAAAATAGGACATGTAGATCTGATATAGCTCTCAAAGGTGGGCAGGTCCACTATACAATTAACAAGTAATTTAAATCTCTGTTCCCCACAGTCAGGATAATAACTATAAATCTTTTTGTTTGAAATAGGAGCCAAACCAAGGACACATAAGAAGCTAGACCATTTCTTATCACAACAATTTAAAACGCCTTCTTTCTTAACAAGCTGATCCCCAGAAAAGCCAAAATGTAGTGCTCTGTTTGACACACACACACATGGGTAAAAGGTTTTTAAGACTTTGAGAAACCTTTCCACTGTGTTTAGCATAGGCAGATGAAAAATATGGATGCTGAGAATAAAAATCAGTCTTGTGATATTACCCAATTGATGTTAAAACCCGAAGATCACTGACAAGAGAATTATCACCTACCAGGGTCAAAGTAACAGAGCTGTATAGGCAATTTCCAGATGCTTGAGATCAATATTGAAGCAGATACCAAAACACCAATTCAGATTTAACACACAAAAGTCAAAACTCAATCCAAACCAATCGAATAAGAAAAAAAATAAACGCTAGACTGTTCGAGTAAAGATACTGGAATTCAATATTTAACATTGTTGATCAGATTATTAAAGTAAAACTATGGTTTAAACCACATTGTTCATATGAACACATCTCATTTATCTAATTACAATTATAGTTATGCATTATTCATAAACATATACTCGAGATATCTACATATCCCTTCTAATTTAAATAATATACGCTTTTCACGGTTGCACAAGTCTGAGGAACTAAAAACAAGATAGTATCCACCCACCGTAAAGCAATACAACGTTTCTTAACTTTTTTTCTAGAAACAGCTTTAGCATACTGAGGAATATATTCCTCCGCATCGATATCCCGATGTATTGTCTTACCAATCTGCGCCGAAAACTCTTGACTCGCGAGGAAACGACACGATTGGAGTTTGTTTTTTCCAAATCGCAATTTTCACTCTGTAGAGCGTTCTCTACAAGTTCAATGACATCCGTAGACGCCATAATCGAAACCGAACTCAGTCTCAAGCTGAAGTTTGAAGTCCAGTCAGTCAATGCCGGCTCAAGCAGCTTACTTATGCCGTAGTCTAACTAGTCTTGCACTCTTGCCGTAGTCCGTGTACGTCGGAAGATCCTTTGCTAGCCAATCAAAAGCCAAGAACGTCAAAATATTTTACTTCCGACGTAGGCGCATCTACTTCCGACTACCTTCCATTGTCTTTGTGCAATCAGTGCTCGTTATTTCGACGTCGGCCGTTTTTACGTACTTAAATTATCCACATTTGTAATGGAGTGAATGGCGTCCCTCTCTATCCCTATACCGTATGATGAACAGTTTCGTTCAGGCTACATGAAGTAGACTAAGTGTTCTCCAGCCGAGGAGTGGGACTGAGTCAGAGAATCATTGCATTTTTCTCGATAAAGCGCTAAATACGTGCAAAAATGAAATTTTTGAAAATTGAATATTTTTTAATTTGAAATTTTAAAATTTTAAAATTTTAAAAAAATATGTATTTTTTTTTCCAATTAATTAATTAATTAATTCATGAATAATTGTTTGTCTACGTCGCATGACGTATTTGACGTACCCTAAATCCGCCCCTGTCAGTAGTACGACTATTCCTGTAACCAAAGTTAGGACGCCAAGGATTTTTCTGGGATGATGGCTAGTTTAGCTGGCTTTGGAGCAACCTCGTACCCAGGCTTTTTCTCTGCGCCCGCTGGAGGAAAGACCCTAAATGTTTGTACTTGGTTGTCGATTATCATTGCAAACACCTACTGGTCAATAATTACTTGTTTAAAAATGGAGACATCAATTGAAGATTACTCATATTGGAGATTTCATGCCTAAAACATTGTCTTGGCTAGCTGAAAATTTTATCTTCGATTTATCGCTTTGGAATTTTAAAGCAGGTTAGTTTTCGCACTTTGTTTTTTACAATAGCAGTGGCAGGTCGATCAAACAGTTCGAAGTCTGGCATCTTCATTTGGTATCAAGTATAGAGCATTGTTTTCAATTTAAAACCAGTATAACGCCAATGGATATTGTATTAAAAACTTAAGTTATCTGCCATTTTTTGAGTTCACTCCATGCAATGCTTGACCTAACGTTATATATGACCTTTCAGTCAGCAATAGCGATTTTTCATCGTTAAGTATAAAATATGCGATTTTTAACAGTGTCCCACGTTATTTTGTCACTGATTGTAGTTTATAATGAAGTTAAGTTTTGTCGAAGAAGTATGCAGAAGAGTTTTTCAGTTCTGTTTTAAGCGTTTGTACCTGTCGTTTCAATAACATTTCTCACAAAGCCTCAAATGCGAAGATATAATTACACAGTAAAACCAACTGCTGTTTTGTATAATTTTAATGATATCTGCGATTCAAGAAGGGGAGAGAGAAATTTGGAGTCGGAAAGATGAATTAACTAATAAACATGGATAGTTTATATTGTGCCGAGTTTCAGGAGTTTTTCATTTTTGACGAGTTTCTGTCGGTTATTGTCGGGGAAGGATAGAGGGTTTTACTTTTGTCAAAATCGGTCGCAAAAACATGAAATCGAAAGATATGAAAGAACAACAGCCCATTTTTTACGTACCTTTTTGTCATGTTGGTTTTCGGTTGAAGTAAATAAAGGTCCCATTTCTATCTTTTTTAAATGACGTTGAGGAGTGGAAGTACTGCATCTTTTAACTCTAGTAAAAGTGGCTTGGTTTTCAGAAATAACATACTAATTGAAGATCTCGAAACTGTAAAGTCGCCTTTCACAAGCTCTGCAGACCAAACGTGGAAGTGAGTCGACATTGGGAATTGAAGCACAGTATATATCTTCCGCGGCCGATAAGATCTTGTTCTTTATTTTGAATAACTTTTTTTGAGTGTTGCACATCACAAACAAAACGACACAGCGACAGCAATTTGTGTTTATATTTTGAGTTGCGTAGATTTTTCTTGGACTTTCTGGTACAGCTTTACTTAATGACATTGCTCAAGACTGATATTATGTTTTTACATTCAATGGGAAATATCGCGAGTGATAATATTTATAACAAAAGTAGAAAAATCATGGCGCTGACGCTAGCTGACTCCGAACACAATATTACTTTGCCTCCCCTCTCAGAAAAAAATAATTGTCACCACCCAGAATCTGGGTGGTGGCGTCAGCAGCTCCTACCAGGGTCTTTCTCTCGTTAGAGTGAAAAACCCTGGGTACGAGGTTGGCTTTGGAGCACTTATATTTGGTTTTACAAGCCGAGGAAATCTTGCCGAGAGACACGCTGTTCTTTTTTGCCTCTTGCGTTGTTGAGTGTGCCGGCGCTCGAACCGCTTGGTTAGCCGGATTTGAAATACTAAATTGAGATATCAATGATCGTAAGTTATCCGTAGAAAAGGGAGGATTTATTTTACGCAAATAATTCTTTAAAAGTGCAGCATCTATTGCCTGAGCGTAAGTTTCAGATAACTGAGGAGTAACGTGTTCGTTAACTTCAGGTTGTAGACCTTGAATAAAGCATCGCATTGTTTCAAAGTCTGTGAGTTGTAAACGCGCTGCGCGTGAATCGTTGTCTTCGATATAACTTTCCAAAGGGTCTACATGACTATACGTGCGAGTGTTGGTGTCGCAAAAAAATTGGTGGGGCGAAGTAAAATCGCCGCGTAATGCCTCACACAATTGATTTCAATCCACACGCATTTGGCAGAAACATGGCATTGCCACCGAGAAACATCATAAAACCATGTAGCTGTTGCTCCGGTGTCCAGTGATTGAATGTCGTGTAGCGATCTAAAGATTGGAGCCATGCATCAACGTCCTCCGAGGGAGAACCCCGAAATATTGGGAGTTGAAGGCCACCCTGTTGGTCGTGATGTCTTAATTGTTGGTTCATGCCCTATAGAAGTTCAATGAGTGCGGCGGGAAGTTGGAGCTGTTCGTTATCCATCTCTAGGCCCGGAGGAGTATATGGAAACTCTGTTTCAGTATTAGAAGACATCGACAAAGAATGAAGAACGAGGATGAAGAAATATGAAGAACGAGAGAGTGGTTTGCCTACCCGTAGAAGTGTAAGTGCACCAATTTGAATTAATGCTGGGTTGCTGTACTTGTTTTGACCCCGTGCGTGTTGCTATAGATTCTTCAGTTTCTGTATTATCGCCTAGATCGCTCATTAACCAAGCGCACCAACTAACAGAACTTTAGCATAAACTTAACTATATGACATGTAAAACAACATAATCATATAAACTTAACGAAATAACATGCATTAAGCTAAACAAAATAACCATATACACTTAACTAAATAACAAGATTACTCAAAACTTGCGAGCTAAAGTGCCAAAAAGTTCGATAACTCAAACGAAATATGGGTTGCCCTGGTATAAATTTTCTTAATAAAACAAGAAACATTTTCTAGAAACTAAAAAAAAATTCTTGACAATATTTTCTAGTTTTCTTCCAAACAAAAAAATTTTTCTCAAAAGTAACGTTTCATGTATTAATCATTATAAACAATAATTAGTGTTCAAAATCTCACAGAAAAACTTAACATATAAAAAAGAACAATTATAAATAGCTTAGTCCTTAAACACTGTAAGTCAAAAGTCATCATGCCAGTGCTTAAATGTTCTACAAATCTGCCTGACAGTAGGAGTCCAAATCTTCGAGAGCTTTCAACATCACCTTTACTGTCTGGGTGAAAAATATTAATATTAAAGATAATCTTTTGTAAAATTGATAACGAGATCATCCAAGTTGCTGGATAATCAAAATCTAACAGGTAAAAACAAGACATAAACACGACCACAGCTTTCAGCATTTCCCCAGATTTAAATGTCATGAAGATTTCTTTTCCAAGTAGAAGAACAACTCCATTCTTGGACACAACAAGCCCAGGTGCCAAACTGAGGCGTTTTTGTTGCCATTCATCTGGACGTTCATCATCCTAAAAAAGGGAAACAAACAAGCTACAAAACCACCATAATCTGCTACACAGGAAAACAAAGAAGAGACAATTAATTTAATACTAGCTTATATTTAAATTCTCTCCTTGAATGCACACAGCAAAAAATAATTTTCTTGTTTCAAGAAGAAGAAAAAAACTTGTTTCAAGAAAAATTTTTCTTGAAGTAAGAAATTTCTTAATTGGGAGAATAGCAAGAACATTTTTCTTACTAAGAAAAGAAAATCTAAGAAAATAGTTTTCTTGTTTTAAGAAAAAGAAATCTTAATCCAAGAAAAAATAAACTTATTTCAAGATTTTTATTTCTTGAAATAAGAATTTTTTTTAGTTGGGAGAAAGACAAGAAATTTTTTCTTAGCAAGAAAATATTTCTTGAAACAACAAAATTTTCTTATTTTGAGAAAATAAACCAAATTGTTATAAGATTATTTTTTACTGAAAAATAAGAAAAATAGCAAGAAAATAATTTACATGCTCACATGAAAATTTTTTGTTGGTAAGAAAAATTAGAAAACTGCATGCACATTACATTTATATTATAACTAAAATTATTTATAATTTTTTAAAAACAAACAAAATAACATGGAAATATCATCAATCCAGCATGAAGTGTATAAAGCTTTTTGAAGTTACAAAAGCATGACAGATATTCCTGCATTCTGCATGCAGTGGAATCCCACTGATATATAACAACGTGTGGCCAAAAATCTGGTCGTATAAACACGTACATTGGTTAAATCAACATGGTTATCATATAAGAAAGATTGTAGTGTGCTTTTGTTCAAGGAAAAAAAGTTGTTTGATAGCAAGGTAACACTAACCGGGCAGTCGTAAGGTGGGATTCTTCGCTGTATATACATTATAATATCATTCAATGATATTCGACTTCCAAAGGCCTCATAAATTAATTAAAAACTAGTTCACCCTAAATTTCCCAAATCACCGTTTTTACTCTAGTTTCAAAACAATTTAATCAATCGTTACAAAAATTGGCATGAAGCAAGTACTAATCATGATACAATTTTTGGACTTACTAAAGGTGACTTACACTTTGATGTTGCCATGATAACCACAAATAACTACGTCATAAACTAGAACTTGTGGAAGCAATATTTCAAAAGGAAAAATAGATATCAACTCCAAACTTGGTGAAGTTATTTCTCATGTCCAGGAGTATGCAACAAGTAGACAGATTTTTATTTAGTCAAATACTCATGTCCGAACGCAAAAAAAAACCACTGTTTCCATGGAAACCAAAGCAATATCGCAAATTTTCAAAAGCTGTCTACTTATTGCATAAAGCACCATGACATACACTTTCAGTCCAAAAATGATGGAAATCCATCAAATTCCCTTCAATTTAGACTTTCCACAAATTTGATACAGCAAAATTATTCCATTTTGAGAAAATCAAGGTTAAACATAAACAAATGTCTTGAAATAATTTTCTGCAATGTGTGTAGTAGCCTACACAAATTGTGATCAAAGGCTAAATATACTTTCAAACAGTGACAGTAAGATAAAAATGTTCAATATGATTGACTTTGTACACTAAAACCTTTACAAAATAGGTTTATACATAGCAACTACAGATATTTCCGAATATATATTATTAATAACAGAATGATACTTTTGTCGTTTCTTGCCAATGACTTCAACGGTAGGCACGACAAATCTAATTTTTGGACCTTGTTCATTGTTTTTTTGTCTCTTTGCCTGTTCTCTTTCTTTTCTTGCTTACACCAGTGTAAGGCACTTAGACCAAAGGCACCAGGTTGGTAGGCACTTTTGTTGTCACCTTTTGACTTTCGTTGTGCACAGAGTTTTCGCCTTTTGTCTCTGTATTTCAAACTGACTTTTTTGGCAGCAGTCTGTATTCTAACATGACCTTGCTTTCTTAAAGTTTCATTGTTTGGACTCCTGGGGTAACACCACACAAGTTCATGACCACTGTTTTGCTTACAGCTCCAATGTTGAAAACTGCAATGGTTTCTCATGCATCTATGCGGACGTGCCTTGCACCACAAAACGTAGTAGTCTTTGGACACTTGAACCACAACATCCCATTTGCTGCCTCATTCTGGTTTTGGGTCATCCCTTTCAAGCATCTGTTTAGTACGTCATCTTTTGAAAGTCTGGTGAATATCGGGTCCAGTTGTTTCATGAATACTTCTCGCAATCGATTATCTTCATTATATACTAAAGTTTTGTCAGTTTTGTCCTTCCAGTACTTGCACCAAGTATCGGCTGATTTAGGGCAATATTGATGTTGCTTTTTCAATGTTAATTTGTCATTTTTCACCATGTGGTGCTGGATAGCCTTAATGCTGGTCTTTGTGCCTTCTAAATTCCCTTTGTTTCCCCGTATCGCTTTCCCATAATAGTTCTGCATCTTGTCAATTACTTTGTCCGTCAACCGTCCCCTTCCTCCAATTGATGAGCCATCTGCAAGTTTTTTCCCCTTCATGTCATTTTTTGTTTTTTCTCAAAGCAGTTCCAAGTCTCTTCTGAACATGTCCCACACATTCCTCTTTTATAATTTCATATGTTGGGCCAAATTTCTTTTCAAGTGCTTCCTTGACCCGACCAAAACTGCTGCTATCCCCATCGCCAACGAAGGTTATATATTCCAGCTGCCTAGTAGTGATATTTCTGCTGAAGATCTCAACGGCTGCCACAGCTTCCATCTCTTCAGATGATCATTCATGATTTACTTCACACTTGGGTTCATGAGCCTTCTTCCAATCTTTATATTTCTCGTTTTCTTGATCCTTGGTATTATGAGCCTTACATTCATGACAAAACAGGGACTTTACCGCATAGTCAAGAATTTCCCCAGTGTCAACTGAAATAACAAAGATCACTCCCATTTGGGATGAGTGACCTCTTTTCTGCCAGGTGCCGTCAACTGTCACTGCAACTCGCGCAACTTCAACCGCACCATCTTTCTCGATGTCAACTGGCCGTTGCATCAAAACTTTCTCTTTCAACCTTTTGGCTGCATCTTTCATAGTTTCTTGAGCGTTGTTTTTGGCTGCCTTTTCAATTTGGATGAGATGCTGATTGTATGCCTTTTTTGTTTTGTGATTTATTTTTTACTATTATTTTTGTCATTGCCAATAAAGTGTGTCCAGAAGCGTGTTACACTTTACTACTGTAGATCGCATACTTCAGTGTATTTAAAATAATGTTGTAGTTAAGAACACACGACTACTTAGCTTTCAATGTATAATTATACTAGTTTACTGCTCGATTTAATCACGATTAATATGTACATTTATTTACAAGAAAAGATTTCAACAACTTGAATCAACTTAACACTTATTTAACTAAACTAACTTGTTAATGAATCATATAACGAGTTACAGCGAAAACATGTACAAAATTACAAAAAGTTGGCTGCATCCATAATTGTTGCCAAGTTCCTTGTCCTTTCGTGTGGAAAAAGTTTAGTTTAAATAGATTATAAAACGGGTGGTTTGGGCCAGTTTGAAAGTCAAAGGTTGAACTCTGAGTGTAGTGTAAGAATTTCAGCTGTGACCATATACAGGCAAAAACAGACATTTTTGTTCATGGGCACTGGAATCAATGTGGATGAAACCAAATGTATATAATGTAACATAATATAATCCTAAATAATGTAATATAATTCAACTCATTAATATATTTAATTATTTATACAAAAAATTATTTTTACTATTATCTACTCTATAATTATACAACTATTATACAAACAAATTTTATAAAATGGAACTTTGTTTCATGTCCTTTCTTATGGCCTTTTTCTTTAACTGTTTGTCTCTAATTCTATACTTAGATATATAATCCCTTGCATAAGAAAATGATCGAACTTTCAAGTAAATTTGTGTGGAACTCGATTGTTCAACACCGGATGACATAACAATGTTATCCCACAACGATTTTACAGTTGGGAGTTTAGTGTCGACATACATATGCTATCAATTGGAATATTTCGCAGTGTTAATTCACTCTCATTTACATGTTTACGAAAAGAAATTTCGGCATGTTCTAGGATGCTTACCAAGTCGTCACAAGCAGTGACAAGGCCACCTTCGGTCGACTTCATGTTTAGCAATAACGCTTTTAAGTTATTCGTTACATTTACCAGTTTCCTTCTTCTTTCTACTTGTCTGGTAAAGTTTTGAAGCAGCGTATCCTGCAACGTAAGAAAGCGGTCCACGTTCAACCGGGGCAAGTTCTGGTTTGGATGTTGATTCGTGTGTGGTCTGCGCCCGGGTTTGACGACTGACGTTGTAAAAGCCAACTAAATGATCTGGTGTTTGGATCATCACTAAATTCGCAATTCTGTAGTCTTGAAAATTTAATAATTCATACGAGCACGGAATTAAACCATAAAAAGACTGGAGCAGTTTGTCCTGGTTCAGCTTGTGACTGAATGTGTTGTATAATGGCAGTAAAGCCTTGAAGAAATTTTCACTAGAAGAAACATTGGCTAAACCTGCGTTGGTCTCAGTTCCATACAAATCTTCCTCAATAAGTTTTGTCTTGATTGATTCTACAATCGAAGCCACTGTGTCTTCACAAAGAGGAGTAGCATTTGTTTCAACAGACCCAGCAGGTACAGCTTCGGAATGTTTTGAATTAGTGTGCCTTGTTAAGCCACCCTTCGATTTGCAAACTTTGTTTCATTTAGTACAAGGAAATGACTTTTTGCCTTCGATTTCACATAGAGCATCCGTAAGTTCAGCGTCTACTTCGTCATTTTCTGTTTCGGTCACGGCAATAGAAACATCGAAGTTATAAACATCAAAGTCTCCTCATCAGTAGTGTCAAGCGGCGCGTCTTCGCCTTCTTCTTCGAAATATATTTCGAAATCTCGTGTATTCTCCCGTTCTTCTCCTTGAACTACAATCATTGACAAAATACCTTGGGACACTTCGTGTTGATAGGTTAACTTAATGCAGTTTACATTTTCTCTCGTGATAGAGTTTATCCCTCCCTCCCCCTCCCTTTACAATGTTGACTTGGAAATAAGGGACGCTGTGAACGTGAAAATGAGCGTTTAAATAGTCACCAACATTGAATTTGAATGAATTTTATTATTAAAAATCTGAATAGCAGCTAAAGCTGAATTGTACAGAGTTTACATTTAAGATACACAGTAAAAGGTAAATTTGGAATATTATATGACTAGAAATTATGGTAACAAAGAATCATTATAAGCTACTATACTTGAAGGAATGAAAGTATTATAAAATCTATTAGTTTTACACTGGATTAGATTGATATGTTTGTCATTACGTAAACTATAGGTACGCAAATCTTCACGTTTCTTAGGGATCAGTTCGTTCAACTTATGTTGCATGTGGGTTAAAAAGTTTCTTAAAATATGATTTACATAATTTATTTCTTCTTTGAGAAAGTAACGGTATGTCATTTACTTCCAGTGCTGAGCGGTATGACAAATGGGGACATATTATACGTAGAGCGCGTTTCTGTATTCTTTCAATTTCTTCCTTTAAGTAGTTAGGGGTGCTGAAGTTCCAAACTTGGCATGCATACTCAAGCATAGGCCGTATACATGTAGTATAAACTTGAATAAGGGAGCTCTCCCCAACACCGCTGCGTTTGAGTACTCGGAGAAAGAAGAGTCTCTTTGATGCTTTGGATACTATGTGTTCAATATGTAATATGCAGTGATCTTTGATGAATAAAGGTCGAAGATTAGGTTTCTCTTTAGCGAACGAGATAATTAGGTCTTTGCACTTGGAGTGGTTAAGCACCATATCATTCTCCGTACACCATTGATCAATTTCATTAAAAATAGATTGTAAAATCCCTTGGCTACTTTTTCCGATTGATTCTGAAAGACTAGTGTCGTCGACGTATTTCCATCTGTCTCTATGATAAATGGCTAAGTCGTTGACCATAATGAGGAAAAGGAGAGGGCCAAGAACTGTACCTTGCGGGACACCTCCATTTACCAGGGACCAATCAGATAGTGCAGAATTCAATTTTACTCTTTGCCTTCTTCGCATAAGGAAATCAATGACCCAGTTTATTAATAATTTGTCGATATTAAGTGATTTCATTTTTTTAATTAGAATTTTATGGTTAATTCTGTCAAATGCTTTACTAAAATCAAGCAGAAAAACTCGAACAGTTTCGCCATTGCCATCCGTATTTGAATACCAACACTGGGACATGCTAATGAGTGGGTCTACTGTAGAACAGCCTTTTAATGATCCAAATTGCCTTGGGCCCAAGTTAGGATAAATTGCGTCCATAATCCATTCAAATGGAAAGGATTCAAGAATCTTTGACAGCGTAGCTGTTAAAGATATAGGTCGCAGGTCAGAATGTATATCTGTGACTGGGGATGTCTTAGGGACAGGAATAACATTTGCTTCCTTCCACTGCTTTGGGACCTGTGCCTGATTGATCGAGGCGTTAAAAATAGTTGTTACAAGTTCTGAAAGCTCCATTGAAAAGGTATTTAGAATCCAATTTGGCAGAGAATCTGGACCTGGGGCTATATTGGATTTAACTGCTTTTAAACGCGATTCAACATCAATCGCAGAGATAGAATATGAAACGGTAAGTTCTTCTATAGATAGTTTATCCGTATTTGAAAGTGGCGGCAACGATTCAGTAGTGGCTTGGAATACTTTGTTAACTTCAAGTGCCAATTCCGTTCCTTGCAATATAGTTCCCTCGACCTCCACGGAATTAAAGCCCGGCTTCAAAGAATAGCCTGCTAAATTTTTAATAGCACTCCACCATTTCCTAGGCTTCGAGTTTTTTGAATGGTTCACCTGAGAATTGAAGTATTTAGACTTGGCTTGTTTTATGTCCAGAATTACCTTATTTCTTAACTTGTTGTATTCGGTTGTATTTCCCACGGCAAAGGCCTTTTGTCTTTGGGAGATGAGGAGTTTTATCTCAGGGGTAATCCATGCTTTGTCTCTACAATGAAGTTTGACAGCCTTTTGGGGGAGGATTATATCCAGTCCCATAAGAATGATATCGTAGAACAGATCGCACATTTTTTGACAAGAGGGTAAATGAGAAAGTACATTCCAGTCGAGATCTACAAGAAATCGTCCAAAAGCTTGCATATTTGATGGTTTCTGCTTTCTGACCCAGACCTTTGAAATGGTATTAGGGCGTCGGTGAATACTAAGCGGGTGTAACAGGACTGACATGTGGTCTGATTGTCCTATGGGAGGGAGTACTTCAGAATCTTTATACCAACGCTTCATATTGGTGAATATTAAATCCAAAGTTGCATTTCCACGGGTGGGTGTCCTCACAATTTGTTTAAGTGATGTATTTCTGCAAAGGCGTTTGAAATCAAACTGATTAAAGTCGCCGATGACAATTACTCCTGCTGTGGGGTAAGTCGCCAAAATTTTGTCCAACGAGGTTATTAGATATTCATATAGTTCGTTGTTATCAGCCAGTAGTGGATGGTATACAACACCAACAATAATGCAGGAAAGTTCCCGGAGAAGTCGATATGGTCTAAGCTTTAGCCATAGACACTCATGATTTGCGCAAAATAGGTCAGGAAGAGTCACAAATGGGATGGTGGATTTTACAAAAGCACAAACTCCACCCCCACGTTGACCAGTACGGTCTTTCGTAACTAGGTTAAACCCATGGATGTTTATACAACTGTCTGGGATATTTGTCTCTGTTATTCCTGCAAAATCTACTCCATTTCTTCAAATGACAAAGTCTAAATCATCCACCTTATTAGATACGGATCTTACATTGGAAAGGAAGAAATTTGGAAAACTAGGCACTAGACTTGGGGATATTGTGTTTTCACTATTTGCATTAGTCGTTGTGATTGAATTGTTAACCAGGGTATTTATTAAATTAGCTGGGTTTGACCCATTACGTCGCTTCGATAAAATGCTACGGTGATTTCTGCGAGACTGGGCAATGGGAATAGACCTCTTTTCTTTACTTCTATCTAGAAAAGGTAGGTTATCCAAGGTGGTTGGTATTTGGTAGTCGCTAGGTTGATTAAGGACGTTACAAAATTTCCGATAAGAACGGTTTATAGGAATTAATTTAATGGATGGGGAATGCTCATCAGTGGTCGAGGGTAATGGTGCTGGTACTGCATCATCGGTGGACGTCGGTTTATATCCATAGGGGTGGGAAGTTGTTGAAATCTGACTCCAGTTTCTTCGATTCTCTGCAGTTTTAACTCCACTTGGTTTAACAACGACTTGAGGCTTTGCAACGGTCCTAAAAAAGGCGGGCTGTCGTGATGACTGAAATGTTAACTCTGTTGGGGGTGGTTGGTTTTGTGAAGGAAATCGCACATTGAACCTTTCGAACAACTTCCCTTTCTTTTTCCAGGAAAGGGCACGGGATCAAGTGTTTTGGTTTAGGAAGGGTCTCACATACTTCGTTTCTATGGGTAGGCTTCAAATGGGAGAAATCACAATTTTTTCCCTTGACACAGTGGCCGCGGCGAAATGGGAATGGGCAGGGAACTGTGTTCTTGGAAGGTTGAGACTCAGGTTCGGGATTAGCCTGATTATCTACGTTAGTTATTTCAAGCTGAAGAGGCACGACCGCGTCTGCAGAAAGATTCACGTTTCCTTCTTTCAGTATTCAAGTCCGTCAAACTTTGGCTATTATTGATAGGGTCATTCGTTCTTTGTGAAGTTTTATCTACTTCAATTATTTCAATTGTTTTGTTCTTTGATTTTCCGCTATACAATGCTTGGTTTGTAACTTTAGACGGTTCACTTTGGTAGTCGTTCCCCTTCCTCTGAACTTGAAAATAATTGTATTTTATTGTAGATATCCTCTTCTATTTCATTAGCTCTGGTTCCTAGGATCGATACCATTTTCTTGCCTTGATACCATTTTATTTTAACTATCTCGCTATTGTTTAAGACCTCATGCTCGTTCGTAAACAGTTTAACGTCGCCACCAGGGGAAGACCATTTTCCCGATAGCTTTAGTTCGTTCGCAATAAATAACTTGAGTATTTCAAGAGTACCTCTCCACTTGAGCTTAGAGTCTTCTATAGTGAAGTACTTATAACTATTTTGTTCCATAGTTGAATACCACTGTCTACCTCACTTAAAGCTACCATAACTTGATATTCTGACTATAAACGTGGTATTCTCTTTCAAAGTGGTGTTTTCAAGCACTAAGGTTGCTTGTGAACAGGGGGGCCAGGGGAACATGAAACGGAAAATGTTGCTTTTTAAGTTGAAGTGTCCCAACACTTTTGTCACTGATTGTCTACGGAAGTCGTTTTAGTTTATAGAATAAAAGCGGTTATCTAGTAGACTTTTATTTTAAAAATAGTAAAATGGAAATGTTTACAAATAATTGTTTAGAGAATTATTAAGAGAACTTTCAAGCCATTAAATGATCGCTTTTGTTTCTTTAAAAGTCAATATATTCGTCAAGGCATCTTTTCTTGTATTTTGGAAAATATATTTTAATTTAAGTAAGTGCGGCATCACCAATGCAAGTGAAAAAGTTCCATTTATCCCAAACAAAGTTTACATATACTAACAACGAAACAACTGCGCGTTTCTTTTAGTATGTGTAGAGTAAAACTTGTGGAATAATTTACTTCGATTAACGGCGTCGCGTCAAGCAGGAATTTAAGCATGTTTGTGTTAATCAGCTGCGAACCTGCGCGTGTTAGCAATAAAGTTATTATAGGTAGCAAGTATTTTATTCTTCTAACAAGTACTGTATAATATGCGCGATGCTTTATTTAATCACAAGAAACCAATATTGAAGAAATGGTATTCGGTTAAAAAGCCGGAAATTCTAAACGTTTATAGATGTTAATTGCAGACAAGTAACTGACAAAACTTATCAAAAATTGTTTCGGGTATTATTAAATAAGTACGGTGCTACCAATATACACTGCGATTAAACGCGAAAGATTTCCAGCAACCTATACTGTGAAATTTAGCCTTAAACAACAGTTATGATGACAAATGTCACGGTGCTCACAACAGTTCCCAACGGTTCCCACTACGATTCCCACTTAATACTGTTGAATTTTTTTCGTCAATTCAAGCTTCTTTTACAAAAAATTGACAGTGCAGCTGATTGCAAGTGCTACTTGCATTGTATACTTCTCGACTGAATCTCTTAACTAGAATTAGACTAACAAAATGAAGGTATTTACAGGTAAAGGGCACACGGTTCCCACTTCCGCAGTATAAAAGCCGATATAATGATCAAGTTACTTGTTGATGTTTAGTGGGAATCGTTGTGAAAAACGTATTTTAAAAGCGTAAATTGTAAAAATTCCTCATTCCCATAATGAAAACGATCATACAACAAAGCTGGTGCATAGAAAATGTCATTTTAGTGAACAATCGTCGTTCTATAACGTGTTTTTTTAGTGGAAATCGTAGTGGGAACCGTTGTGGGAACCGTTGGGAAATCAGTCTCACCACATGTGGCCGTTTTGACTCTAAAATCTCATGTTGCCTTGCTGATTTTACTCATAAGCAGCGTTGTAAGCCTACTGTAAGATTACTTTCCATTTTTCGCTTTAAAAGACGGAGTTTAGTTAGTTGTAACAGCATTGTTCGACCAATATAGCATAGAATGCTTTTTAGACAATCATTGACAAAATACCTTGGGACACTTCGTGTTTGTAGTAGGTCAACTTAATACATTTTACATTTTCTCTCGTGATAGAGTTTATCCCTCCCTCCCCCTCCCTTTACAATGTTGACTTGGAAATAAGGGACGCTGTGAACGTAAAAATGAGCGTTTAAATAGTCACCAACATTGAACAGGAGGGCCGGGGGAACATAAAACGGAAAATGTTGCTTTTTAATTTGAAGTGTCCCAACACTTTTGTCACTCATTGTAGTTGCTCCCCACCAAAATCCTGTTCCACGTCACTATCTAAATCCATTGCAACGTCCATGGTGCTTTTCTTCACCTTCGTTTAAAACAAACTTTGCAATTTAGTATCAATCTCAAGAATTCTCAATTGTCACACCCTTCAAAAGTTTAGAGGCCATGTCCTCTACTCATCACGTGACATATTTTTGGCTGGTTCTCAACATGATTCTTCCGCCCCCTTTGACGTTTACCGGCTAGCCTAACCAGTCTCCCTTCTATTAACGGTGATGGCAAGAATTGCATATTGCTGCGGTAGGAATGCACTCGCTCAAAAGAACAGCGTCCTGTATTTTGAACCCTGTTGCCATTTCTACACCAGATGTCGATACTAGTCCCACTTCTTTGGCTTGTTGACGAGTCAAAATGCCACTGCTGCTCTCTAATTTCTCGAAAGAAGTGTTCAGTATTTTCCTACTTGACACATTTTCACAATGAGCAGTCGAATCAGGGAGTGGAATATCGCTGACAGCAGAACAACTGCAGGGATTAGCGTCCATAGTCGCAGCGCCATTACTAAGATCGTCGGCCTTCTCTTGCGGTCTTTTACAAAAAAACAAACCTTTTCTTTCTCTTTACCGATCTAAACTTTCTTCCATCATCCTCCATTTCTAATCCACAAAATAACTTGAAAACGCTTCGTAAAACACTCGACTGAAAAAGATTATTCACTATCCACTATCGCTTCTCAGACTACTTCAACTTTACAATGTAAACAAAACAAAACAAAACAAAACAAAACAAAACAAAACAAAACAAAACAAAACAAAACGAAACGAAACGAAACGAAACGAAACGAAACGAAACACGGCGTGGTTGATTTCTGAGGCATGGGTCGAGAAAGTTTGTTTCAGATTCAGGGAGGGGGATCCCTCTGGTTCAGCAAAGGGGGTTTGGCGATAAAAGCAACCGAAGTAAATAAAATCATCACAAATGGTTGTTATGCCAAATTTTATGACACCTTTCCAGATAAATGAATATTTTGAAGAAAATCTTTGAAAAACCGGGAAATAAAGTTCAGGGCGTGAAAATAAAATAAATAGTGAAGTTAATCAAGCAGGAAAAAAATTTGAAAAAATCTAAAAATTTTAGGGTGAACTACCCCCTTAAAAACCACAAGCAGGTGAAATAACATAACATTCACTGCACTTATAATATGGCTGTGCAGAAAACTATACCATAAAAGTTGTGTATATAAAAAAAAGTTCAAGTCACATCAGTTCTTTAACAGGATTCCACTTTACACTTTCTGTATGCTTTTAACATCACATTAACCCTTTCACTCCTAAATAAATCCCCCCCCCCCCCAGGTGGCCAATTCCCCCTGAATTTATTATACTGGTATATTAAAACATGGCAAAATCCACTTCAGTACCTTTGATTGACAATATCAAGAAAACCACAAATCAACAAGACAAATGTTTTAAAGATGAGAAGAAGTTTAATAAACAAAGAATGTGAATATTTACATAAAAGCTAGCAGAATCATTACATAAGCTGACATTTCAAAAATGAAATCATGCAAGCATACAAAAGTTCAAATTACCCGCCATAATACCTTCGCGCACAATTGGGCAATATTTGTTAGAAAGAAATAATGGCTTTGTTTTACTCTTATATCAAAAAATAGCAAATAAAAATCAATGTTAAAGGTTTAAAGTGTTCTTTAAATCTTAAATAATTATTCTAGCTTACCATATTTTACAGTTTATGTAAATATATTCACGGATGTTCACCAGCTACCGGTTAACGTTCGCTGTGATAAAGCTTGAAGCATGGCTCTATGCACAAGTGGACTTGACAGAGTTTGCAACTAAATCGTGATGACTTTGCATGGTCTTGGATTGCCTTGGTTGGCGGCCTTGAGACCCTTTCTTTTCTCTTGGCAATAACGGCATTCTTTCTGCTTGCAATTCTCCTCCATTCTTTCAATAAGATTCGAAACATCTGCAACCACATGTCTTTTACGAGGTCGACCTCTTCGTGCTCTGCCACAATAACTGCTAATTAATTCTTTGGCAAGTTCCACTCTAAAATCCAACTGGATTTGGTTCTGATAGCTGGTAGATAATGTGGCTGTTGATAATAGAAATATCAATGCAGAACATCATCACATACTTCGACCACTTCTTGTTACGTTGCCTTCCCACTTGATAGTAGGATTTCTTCTGATCGTGAAGATCTACACCTCCCATGAACCTACAATACTCTGTGATGCAATGAGGTCTTTCCAGGTTAATCTTGCCATTCTTTGAGTTTCGCTCAACAATATCAAACTGGCCAGTCGTGTACATGTTGCTTACAACTGTCACAGGTTTCCTTTTCTTTTTATCTCGCCACAAAATCACCACCAAACCACCCGATTGTGCGAAGACGCTGTCGCCGCGATTCGCAAGTTGATTTTGTGCGGTTTTCAAACATTAGGGAAAGTGTTTTCTGTTCTTTCTGAGTGTCCCACAAGTATAAACCTTACTCCTTTTAAGACGAAGAATAAGATCTATACTTGTGAACCAGTTATCCATGTAAACGAAATGGTCGACGCCGTAGTACTTGTCTTGAAGCAAAGCAGTGACGCACCTCTCAGTCAGGTTCTCTTCGGCCGCATCTTCCTTACCTGTGTAAACATTGAAATTGACCAAATACCCTGTTTTCGCGTCGCAGAGGCAAAATACTTTGACTCCTCGTTTTACAGGCTTGGCTGGCATATACTGAACAAACCCAAGACGACCCTTGCACTTGATCATTGCCTCGTCGATCGATAGCTCTCGATCAGGATAAAATGCCGAAGGGAATGTCTCTAAAAGTTTGTCGATAAGCGGCTGTACTTTTAGAGCTTGTTGAAGTTTGGCTCACCCCTGGCTGGCATTGTTGAATTATCATTCAAATGGACATGTTTTAACAATGTTTCAAAGCGATCACGAGGCATCACATTTGCCACCCTAGCCTGGTAAAATATTGGCTCCGATTCTTTCCAGTAACATTTGTAAGATGGCAGCTTCACAATGCCCATGATGATTAAGATACCAAAGGGAGTCTTCATTTCTTCAACCGATGTTTCTTCTGGCGTGCCATCGGCATTCCACCATTGGAAATCGATGTCATCCTGCCTCGCTTCGTCAACTTGTTGAGCGTATACATTTGTTTGATCAACAATACGTTGAAACAAACTGTCTGGGAAGAGCAGTTGCAAGTAGGCTTTCGCTGATCTTTCTCTTGGCACTAACAAAACACCAGTGATGTCCTTTTCGAAGACGGGACTTGGGTGTGTGGGGTGGGTGGGGGTTTGGGTGGGGGTGGGTGTGTGGGGGGTGGGGGTGGTGGTGGGGGTGGGGCAGAATACTGTATGTTTGCCCCACACACACACACACACACACACTTTTTAACAAGACCAGTAATAAACAATGCCAGTAATACAGTTTATATGTAACGTATTACTAACAGCTGCCCAGCTATAGATTTATAACATTTTGATTTACCTTGGCCTTCTGATTCAACAGCAACGGCTCCAGGAAACTCCTCCATAATCCTCGTTCTGGCTTCGGTATAAACTCCTTTACATATAAACTTCGGTATAAACTCCTTTACATATAAACTCCTACCTAGAATTACCAATAATCAGTAAGTGTGAAATGCCTAGAATTACCAATAATCGAACCTCTAAACCTAACCACAACCCGCCGGCAACCATAACCCTAACACACAACCCCCCAGTGGCCCTAAACCAGAGGTGCCGAAAGCGGGGGGGCCAGGGGGGCCTGGGACCCCTAACACTAACACGAACACGAAATGAAATGTGCAGAATTTCATGGGCTATTTCATGGTGCATTTCAATTTCCATATAAGGTAAGGTAAGGTAAACAAAGAATTGACCAATAGTATGGCGCTTGGTAAGAAACACAAGAAATGTCATGTTGTGGGGAAACTGGCACTGGAATTCGACACGAGATTTCTCGTGTACCGTAGCGAAAGGGTTAACAAGAATCGCAATGTCCTTTGCTATGCAATTGTCATTGAAAATATAAAACTGCAAAATGGTCATCCCAATTTCATTTTGTTTAGGATAATCGAAATCCAACAAATAAAGTGATGGGAAAAAAATGCTACAACAGCTTCTAAAAACTTCCCTACTTCTGTCTTGAATATTAGTTGCTTTCCCACGATGACATAGCAAAAATCTTGGTTGTACACCATCAATGAAGTTGCATCCTCATAATTCCTCAAAATAAGAAAGAAAAAGATTTGTTTAACTCTTTCATCCCAAACTGGCCAAAACAATGGCTGGACCTCTATATACCCTCTTGGTTTAGGGGGAAAAAAGCTAATGTACAAAGTACATGCAAGGCTAAGCCACATAAAAGTAAACAAGTCAAAAAAAGTAAAAAAAGTAATATGATGTTGAGTTGATAGATATCAAAACACATGATATTAAACTAGAAATACATAAATGCAATAACCCCTCGCCCGCTTTTGCAGCAACCCCCCTTGCGCTCTTTTTTTATTGGAGGCCTGGAAATAGCTACTCCTGTCGGGATAAAAATATATAGTTTTAATTCTGGTAGAATATTTGAAATAAAAAACAAAAACTCTATTTTTTTAAAGAAAAATGCAACAAAAAACAAAGAAAAATTTAAGGATGATATTTCGTAAAATATATTGAGATGAAAAAACTACTGATTGTATGTCGCCTCCCAGGTTTCGAACTCGATCTCGTTCGCGTGCAAGCCGACGATGTTACCACCACACTACTGAAGCAGGCGTCAGAATTTTATCAAAACATTAGGGTTATATTTTACAGTTCTTTCTTTCCATGTTTACAAAGACCATTGCTTGGTATCTAAAAATATTGCATTTTGAAAACTACTCAAACTGCCTGGCTGGTATTCATTTATGATATTTTAAATTTATTTAAACAAATATAACAAAAACAGTTTTTCATTTCGAAATCTGAATTGCTGAAAATGTTTTCACATACATGTTAATGGCCTTATTAAATATTTCAACAGCATTTGTACGTTTGAAAAAAAGTTCCTTTTCCATTTTTTATGCTAAATTATAAACAACCGCTAAGTCATATTAAGTAGTTTTACAAAAAGAAAACTATTTAAAAGAAGATAAGACGGCAGCCACAGGTAAAAAATACAACGGGCATCGGCAAGAAAAAACATGCAATTATGGATATGATACGTTTAAAACGGACTTCAAGGACACACAAAATGTCATAATATAAAACAAAATTAACAGTCATAGATGTAAACAGGGAAACTCAAACAGTTTTGCTACGAAGTGTTCGTGATTACTGAGAGCGACTGCTCTATATTTTTACCGTAGCTTAAACTTTTCGGCCTTTATCATCGTTGGTTTTCTATATCTTTTTCCCTCTTTCGAGGTTCGGTTTGACGGGTTTCCTTTAGTCAAGACGTTGATTTGTTTCTGTTCTTTTGAAATGAATGTACGTATCCCCAAAACTCCTTTCTCAAGTCTTTTTGTCAAGAATATATTACTTCAAATATTTTTTGTCAAGAACTATATTGTTTCCAGTGCCCTACAATCTTCACCGCGCGTGGTCCGTCCACACACACACACATATATATATATATATATATATATATATATATATATATATATATATATATATATATATATATATATATATATATATACAAATATTCAGATCGCTCAAACTGATTCGCATTTTAACACGCGTGTAAAGTGGACTCCACGCATGTCGAGATTAGCACCCTCACCACGCTCCGGGCCTTCGGCCCTACGCCCGGCTCGGGGATAATTAAACCAACCAGCCAAACCAGCTTAATGTTTATTAATGATATACAGTGAAAGAATATAGTGATATCAACAATATACACGGTAAATTTTAAATAATTTTAATAGCTTGGACGATTCGACTAGGATTTATTCATCATCAGGAATACTAGGGACTTTCAAATCCCTTGATTAGGAATCATTGGGAATTATATATTAGGATTTAAGATTGAAAACAGTAAAAACCCAGGCTGAAATTAAGAATTTATTTATATAAGAATATAAGAACCTATCCCGGGCTGATTTGGTAAAACGTATAGGTTCTTAATTGTTTTCGGAATTTTACCCTATAACGAAGATTGTATCAGTCTTAATAAGTAAATTCACTACATTTAAATTGCGTATTAAAGATGACTTACCTTCTACAATATGACATATTTCTCGTCTACTGTAGACAATGATAAAAACAACGAGTTCCTTTGCAATACATCATAAAATACAAGCCACAAATTCCACTATTGATCAGTTGCCACGTACAGATTATTTGAAAAAAAGTTTTAGCTATAGCAGGGCTGAACTATGGAATAATCTGCCTCAGCATGTAAGGAATATGACCTCGTTTCGAGAGTTCAAAAAGGAAATAAATTACTTATTCTGAACATCGGATTTTCACACGGCAATCACGTAAAACAGTATTTTTTTTTGTTTAACTTCTTTACTCCTCTTTAGTGTAATATAATTGTAATATATTTAATTAGTTTTATTCTTGTTAATTTCCTTAGTTATGTAAATAGTTATACTGTTGATTTTACCGTGTATAAATAAATTATGTATTTTTTTTATTTATTTTTTTATTTTTTTTAACAACTTTATTGGGTATTAGCAAAAGTAAATACTACAATAATAAGACTAAGTTATAAGATAAAGAAAATGTTATAAGAAAATGAGAAAAATAGTGTACCCAATAGGGAGAAGGCGCAAACGGGACACGAAGACCCATGCGAGGCGCCCCCCTAAAAAAAAAAACAATCAACAAAAAAACGACTACAAAGAAAGAAGATGAAGCAACAACAACAACAACAACAACAACAACAACAACAACAACAACAACAACAACAACAACAACAACAACAACAACAACAACAACAACAACAACAACAACAACAAAACAAAAAAACAAACAAAAAAAAGCAAACTAACGCTGCGACGCGCTGGACCAACCTCCGACCCAGACGCACACCAAGAAAAAGAGGGATCGCCAATTGATCATTAGGCTTGTTTTCATATGTATGTATGTATGTATGTATGTATGTATGTATGTATGTATGTATGTATGTATGTATGTATGTATGTATGTATGTATGTATGTATGTATGTATGTATGTCAATGGGCGGCCAAAATTCAAATTGTTAGCCCGCGTTCCCTTTGGTCAGTTTCACGGGGTATCACAGATACTCACGTTAGCCTCGCGCGGCTACCCGCGGCTTCCTTATACTAGAATTAACTGGGGGCCATAATGCAAATAGATTCCATTTTTGTGGCCAACAATACTTCTCTTATATTTGATATCGTAAATAAAGCATGTCAGATGAAAACAATCTAACAATAACACAATTTTCTTTACATACTTTTTTTTTCTTATGGTAAGAAATTTTTTATCTCATATTATTTTTTTTCTTGTGGCAAGAAAATTTTTTCGAAGTCAAGAGGTTTTTTTCTATAGCAAGAATTTTTTTTCTTAATTTACATATTTTTTTCTTGCGGTAAGAAATATTTTCTTGTGGTAACAAATTTTTCTTGTATCAAGAAATTATTTTCTTGTAATAAGAAAATATTTCTTGTTTTAAGAATTTTTTTCTTGTTAAGAAAACGATTTTTTGCTGTGATACAAAACGCATGGTTTCTTTTAAATGTAGTAACTTAATTGGTGTCGTTGTCCTAGCTTGCTTAAGGTCGCTAGTTGCACAATGGGGGCACTCAAAGCAGAGGGTGTCGTTGCAGTGGTGGTTGTGATAGTGGTTGTGGTTGTGGTGGTAGGGTTGTTTCTTTGTTCGAGTTGTTCATTGGCCGTCGAAGCCCGATCCTATAACACCAATATGAAGAATATGGGATTTGCTCGGCAGAACGACGCACAGAGACAACAATAGGATCTTTATTACGGTATACAATGAATCGAGAATACAATATAATCAAAAACGAAAATTCGAAAAAGTTCAAGATACTTAAAATTATTTGAACAAGGGTATTCCGGTTATTAATTTAAATTTTATGAAAATGGAACTTTGAACAAACCAACCTCAATCATTTGCCATTAGTTCATTGTTAGTAAACACTAATAACAGAAGCGAACGCTTACTATATTATAGCTATAGGATCTTTATTACGGTATACAATGAATCGACGGCATGGAGGATTTCTTCCCTAGGTTGGAAAATGACTTCGGTTTGTTCTGGAGTAAATAGAGAACAAGAACTATTTGGTTCCCTCACATATCTTTTGAGGGAAATCGAAGAAGATCCAGATCATTTTTCTTGCTTAGATAGTGGTTACCTTTTACACAGCTCTTTCTCATGTGGTGAGAGTGAAGATTTAATTTCCTTATTTTGGCTTCTGTTCCAATTCGATCTGGAATTGTAGACGTCCACACGCAATCTTGATGCCTCCCCAGATCTTCGTTTATTGAAAACAATCATTCGTGATAGACAGATTGTCGCCAACTCTCGCCAGATCTCTTTCTGCGCAGAAATCTCCAGACGTTGCGGAAGCTCTTCATTTTCTTCCAGCTGAAATTGTCTCAACTTCAACAAGCCTTCCGTGGTGGGAAGACATTCAGATTTGTTTTGCTTCCGGTATAGGCCAGGGAATTCAGCGCTTTCACCGAAATCTTGTCTGCCCATTCTTGCTCGTGCAATTTAAGAAAGTCCTCAACATTTCTTCGGTCAGTTTCATCGCGGTTCCGAATTACCTCCCCTCGCGATGTAAGCGGCCTTCTTTAAGGCGTATCCAAGCTTTAGCTCCGTGGAAGGAGACCGGAACTGACCTATTCTCATTTCTATTTTGGTACTTGTTACTTCTATTTTGGTATTTCTATTTTGTTCATTTCTATTTTAGGACTTTGGCCGTTAGAAACGCAGGGCCCTTATTTACGTTTAGTCAGTCGAACAAAGCATTGTTGCAACAACGTTGGCGAATTGTGTTTGTTTGGGTTAGATTTTAAATCTTAAAATTTGAATTTTCTAATCTCACTGGTAACCGTTGTAATGTAACTTTAAAACCATTTTTGTAATTTTTGTCACTGCATTTTAAGGTTGAAATAGACGATATTCATTCACACATTTTTTGAATTCTATTGTACATATAACCAACACGCGCGTGTTCACAAAAGAATATTAATTAACGTACGTGTATAGATATATTACAGTTTTACAACAACAACATTAAAATTA
>CAXIUP010000209.1:0-7500 GCA_964035015.1 Corallium rubrum | reverse complement strand
GTTCGCCTGCATTGTCTTAATCGTAAAAGAATCTCAACGTGCCTGTTGTTGAACATTATTTTTCACAACTAAATACCAAAGGGTCGTTTCACTGCGAAACGGTTCTTCTTGGCTTCTGGTTTAACGCTACCATGCGCAGGACATTACTTGTATTTCATTTTACTTGTCATTTTTTAACCTAAAAATACCTTAAAAACAAACATACCCGACAACGAACAACCAACATCACATCGTCATACTTTGCCGTTGTTGTCTTCATCTTGATATTCTGAATTCTAATGAGTTTGAAGGTAATGAATAATTATAGTTGATTGTTTACCTCTGCCAGTTAGGTTGTTCTAACCTGTTTTGAGATTTTGGTGAGAATTTATTAAGAATCTTACCACAAGATTCCTTCGTGTAGAAAAGATGTTTGATTTCTCTCATTATCCTTATTTTATGCAAACATTTTTGCGTAATCCCTGTACGAGTGCAATCAAGCATTTTATTCATTCAAACATGTGTAGGTCTCGTGAGCTACACTAATTTCCCTTTTAAACATCTCGAAATAAAATCTCGCTTGCGGAGGTTCCAGTCTCCAAGTGCCCTGTTGTTCTGGACATGAACATTCTCGTAGTTGGATTGTCACATTCATTTAAACTCAGTAAATCTTAGAACAACGCTCTTTACAACTCATTCATAACCCGCAACTTTTATCCAACCCTTCGGAATAAATAACGTATAATTCTCAAAGTTGATTAGCTAGCAAATTTAAAGTGCCCCTAACCTCGACAGTTTTTATTGTCTCATTTGGAAGAACTTTTAAATGATAAAGTAACTTCTTTGGAAGATTCTCGCTTTTTCGCTTTGTTTTTGAGATATTTCATTTTGTTTGATATGCAAATGTCCGGAATTTACGTCACACCTGCATAATGACTTATCAGAGAATGTTATGTATCTTTGCGTTCATCAAATAAAAACACTGAAATATAAATAACATGTGTGCGTTTTTCTCCTACAACACCAAACTTCTCGATTTTAAAAGATTTCGTTCGAGAATGAAAGAGATCACCAACTTCTTCGATGAGTCATTATGCATATGTGACGTAAATTCCGGACATTTGCATATCAAACAAAATGAAATATCTCAAAAACAAAGCGAAAAAGTGAAAATCTTCCAAAGAAGTTACTTTATCATTTTAAAAGTTCTTCTAAATAAACTAATAAAAACTGTCGAGGTTAGGGTACTTTAATTACCCAAACGCCGTTGGTTCGTCTCAGTCTCCAACACATAAAAATCACAAAATATACAATATACTACTAACGTGTTGGTATCAACAGAATTTCAATATGATCAAGTCAGTTTTCTTTGATGTACCGCGGTTTATATACGGCTTATAAGCCAACCTTATATAAACCTCGCAGTAACGATAGATCCGAACGTCGTCACAAGCTCTTTTGCTATTGATTTCTTTAGAAAACGGACTTGATCACGTTATAAATAACTTAAGGACGCCCTTGTTTATATATCCGCTAATAAACTTCCGGTGAGGTGCTTAACCTATTGTTGACCAATGTTTATTGCTTAACTCATTCACTGCCAAAGTCGACCAAAGTTGACTTTTATTATTTTATTCTGTCTGACGCCAGACGATTTTACTCGTCAAGGGGAGAACTCGGCAACGAAAGGGTTAACCAATGTTTATTGCTTAACCATAGTCCCTAGAAATAAATTGTCTGAAAACGCGGCCAAAGTATTTGTTCTAGGTTTTTGTTCACGTTTGTGTACCTTTCACTTTAACGCTTGGCGAACACATTGTATTTTTGGTATAATGAAGCAATCAACCAATAGCATCGTTGCTTTATGAATATTAATGAACGTAAAACAAAAGATTGTGCACCTTATTTGCCACCCTCAACCTAAATTGTAGCTCATTATTAATCGCTTTGATGTTCGCCGCGTCTCCAGACAATATAATTCTAGGGACTATGGCTTAACCAGTGTTTATGGAAATAGTTGGCTTTGCAACCATACAGGTTGAAGTACGTAAATGTAGTTACCTCTATAGAAATAGGTTAAAATTACAGAACTGGCTGGTGTAAAAAGTGAGGAATATGGGTACAACGATTGCAGATAAGAATAGTGAAATTCTAAGTTACAACTAACTATGAAGCAATTTATTGATGTTCATTGTTTGAAATACTGAAGAAGGAATAAAAGAATTACTAAAATGATTGGTCCTACATTTAAATGGAACAAGTTTATTCGTAATACGTAAGTTGTTGTTATAGATAAAGGATAAAGGACTGGGGTCTAATCATCCTTACTCGCAGCCGGCGGCTGATTACGAAGGACGCAGATCAACGTCACCGTGTCGAGGCATATCAAAGCACCCCCCTCTTCCCAGCACCCGCAGTACGACACAGTTCAGACCACGGATCACAGCTAAGAAGTAAGATGTCGGTGTTGGTTTTACTGAGGGAGTAAAACCGGAGAACCCGGCGAAAAAACCTTCGAAGCACAGAAGAGATCAACTACAACTACTCACATGAGTCCCAAGCTGAACAACGGGGTCATTTCTAAGCGGGCACCCATCCAAAAACTAACCTCGTTTAACCGGGCTTAACATTTTTGGTGACATGCAGCGCGCTAACAGCACACACCACCCGTGCTCCCCCTGTTTCGTCGGACCCAATAAGTTCACGAAGAGAACTACATTGTGAAACAGTCTTTTTTCTGTAAATCCTCGAGCATAAACATCCTCGCGCATAACAATCCTCGCGCATAACAATCCTCGCGCATAACAATCACGTTTTGAGAAGAAAGTTGGAATGTTAAATACTGCATGCTAAATTATCGTTTGTATGATCACTAATTTTGAAGGCTCTCTTAACTGATCTCATTCATTGTCCAAAGAGCGAATAGATAACGCAGAAGGATACTGGGAAGAAAAGTTTAATTTTTAGATTTATGACGTTCTGAATAACACGCATACTTACGAAGGTAATCCAAGTAACTGAAACAATTTTCTTTTTGATAATAATATTACTAACTCCGGCAAAACACGATCGTATCATCCACCATCTTGTTTCAATGCTGTGCCTTATTAACTGGAAAGTGAATGACATCACAATCTTGGTAAATGTTAAAATTATTTTTTGCTGATTTTCAAAATTATGATTATATATTCTATATATTTATGAACTTTGGCATTTTCTGATCGGGATTTATTATTAGTATTATTACCAACGAGAGCTTCATCTAATCGTCTTGATGCCATTTTTTCCTGCTAAAGTTGGTTTATCATTCAGAGGCAATGCGTGACAGCAACCCTAAGACATACAAGACTTTGCTTTAAGTAGCCCGCCTTATATGAACAGCCCCTTAGTTTGGGAAACTTTTCTCTAACAGGCCTGGTTAAATTAAAGTGTCACTATGATGGAAAAAATCGTCAGTCTTTTTTTTATCTTATCATAAAGTACACTTAAAATGAGGATGAACGGCGTTTGTGGTTTGTCATTATCTCATCTCGTTCGAGAGATGCTATTCACGTTTTGAAAATATACAAATTATTTGGCTGATGATGTAAATTTCCCCAAACGAGCGAAATGAAAAATACGGAATATCTCTGGAAATAAACAATAAAACGTGCTTAAACTCTGTATGCTTATAGTATCCAATAAAATACACCGCGCATGCTCTCAGGTTACTCTAAACATTAAAAATGGAATTATCATTTTTGCCGCATTGTTTAAAAATAGGTACGCAATGCGTACATGTGACTACCGCTATTAAGCACAGAGAGATATACACTGTAGCCTTAAGAAGCAATGCATGAAAATGTGTGAAAAGCACACAGAAAACACAAACAAATCAGTTATTTTAAATAATTTTATACATGTGTTCCTAATTTGAACATGGCACATACTATACATACATCTTTACTGGCTGTTTCCATATATTAATATATGGCATAGCATATATTAGCATTATAACATGCCCCAAAGTGATCTTGTAAAATTCAATTTTTTGTATGAAGCCTGGATTGCTACTCTATTGGTGCTTTGAACAACTCAATTAACTTTTATCCACTGAACAACACTATCACATACATAACTACATGTATTCAATGGATAAAATTTTATATTAGGTTGTTCAAAGCATGATTAGTGCTGTTCTTTATCTCGGATTTGTACAACTCACCCTAGACCATATAGATTATTTTTGTGGAAACAAAGCATTGTAAAATATTTATTTGCTGAGCTTTTGGCCTGTTGACTCAGGTCTAAGCTCAGCAAATAAATATTTTAGTTGGTGTTTCCACAAAATAATCCATATTACATTATCGCCATGAAAACTTTCAAAGAATTAATCACCCCAGATTATCAACATTTTACCTGTCATAAATATGCTGTCAGTGGCATTCAAGTGTTATGTATATCACTAATATTTTGTGATTCTGTGTACAATACTCAGTATCGTAGTTTCAACAGATATATTTCTTCATTTCAAGGCTTTCAGTATATTCAAGGCTTTAAGTTTCCCAACAGCTCACAATAGCTTTTCAACAATTTATCAAAATGTACAATTGAGTGACACTTAGATACCAGATTATAGAATATTTTAGTACTTTCACAAGAGTCAGACTTTTGGTGTATCTACTATTCTGTGGTCAGACCACTGTAGCAGCTCTCGTGTGCACAAACTTTGGTTTCTTAATTTCATTATATAAGATATTGAACAACACCTAAATCAAGTAAACAAAACAGGTTTTGTAATGTCGATATAACAGCCAAGATACTTTGTCAGCATAAATTTCTTATATATACATGTATATAGTGTAAATACAGAGCACTGTGATTATGATGATATATACTTCTCCAAATCATTAATAATTTATAAACCAAACACACGGGAAAGTCAGAAGTGGGACAAAGGTTTGATATGTGATAAACACTTGGATAGATTAAGCCAACTCTTACCTCAAACGTATCTTAAAATACTGATTTATTTGACAACTGATTCATTTCCTGATTTGTTTGATCATGAAACACTCGAAAGTTGTGTTTGATGTAATATTAATTAAACACTTAGGCTAGCTCGAAGTTGGTGAAAACAAACTTCTCAATATAATATAGTGAGCACAATTCAACCAAAATTAAACTTAAACTCAAAAAGCGATTTTATCATTATAAATAATTTCTATCATTTAAGACTTTGGTGTATATTGACAATTTCTTCGATAAAAGAAGAAGAGCTTTGAAACAAGACACAGTTGAAGGTCCAAATTCTAGCGAACTTTATAAGTTGAATATTTCTAGTACTGCTATATGAGTACCGACCAAGTATAAGATAAACAACGTCACAGTTTTGAAACTACATGTATTTCTTACCTTGTATATTAAAGCTGATCAATGACAGAAACTGTTCCAAGAAGAAAAGATTTGGTAAAGTAATAATTAACACTTTTCACAAATCAAAACTGTCCAAAATGCAAAGACGAGATTCGCTTTAGTTTATTCCCCACGAAAACAACTCGAGTACTTCTCGAATACCTGGCGATCAATGACGATCTTCTCGACTATATGGCGATCGTGCCGAATATCCGACGATAGCTGGGTCGAGTATGACGTAAGTGAGATCCAAGACATTCAAGTTAATCAAGCACTCAAGCACTCAAGCAAGATTTCGCCGACATTATGGCTACCGCTGACCTGTCAGCGGTAGTCACAAAAATAGAAATGTTTGAATTATAGCAGTGCCTACATAAGCTCTCTAATCTTCACTTTTATTCGCTGGAGTAAACGCTACTTGATTGCTGATAAACACGCAAATTTAATGTTATCATTGGAGGAGCCCAGGAGCCAGCAGTTTCCATGAATATAAGTAAAGTTCCACGTTATTTATTACTATAAGCATGCAAAATTTGAGCACTTTCTAATGTTTATTTCTAGAGATATTCCTAATTTTACGATTTTCATTTCGCATAATTTGCATATTTCAAAAACGTGAATATCTCTTGAACGAGATGAGATATTTACAAACCACAAACGCCGTCCATCCTCATTTTAAATGCACTTTATGATAAGATCAAAAAAGACTGACAATTTTTTCATCATAGTGACACTTTAAGAGTAAATTCTCTTTGCGTTCAACTGTTGAATCACAGTGCAACATCTTTACGTGTTCCTCAGTTTACTTCATTTCCTGCAAATAGCTAACTATAAGTCTATAACTTTAACAGAGGAAGAAGGAATCAGGATGAAACTTTAATCAGTGATAACTTTAAGCAATTCTTATCAGAAAGTGCCAAAGATTATTTAAAAATATATTGATACAGGGCAAACATGAGATATGCACTTTAAAATATCTTATAGAAACCATCTTTTAGAACAATTAAGAATAAAAATAGAAAGTGACTTATAATAAAAAGAAGAAAATATTGCAGGTTTGAGGATACACCAGTTTTATTATCTATTCGGTGAGCTTTCGGTCAGCTGTTGACTTAATTATTGACACGGGAAAATGTACCGTGACGTTGCAACTGTGTTTGTATTCCCTGATGTTATAAACACGGTAACTGGCCAATCATAGCGTGCATAAAACAACCTACTTTATAAAGATAAATACTCAATTATAAGCATGCAATGTTAAAACACGAGTTAAGTGTCTTAAGCCTGATAATGAATTCAGGTGTTTGGTGTATAGACCATAGACGTTGGCAAGCTCAAATACTCTTGAAATGTTTCTGAACAAAAGACAGGGATCAAAGGTCTTTACGTAACTATATGGTGTGCAAACGCTAACGCTTAGAAAAGAAATACCCCTATGGATTTGCAACCTTCGGCTCAGTTTTTTCCGGGAGGGTTGGTTAGATTTAGAGTTTCCGGGGGTCTGGGTAGGGTTAGAGTTAGGGTCCGGTTTAGAAGTGGGTCACGTTTGGGGTTGGGGTGGGGTTCTTTAATATTCAGGATTATCTTGACCTCTAGACCATTTCACTATTCAGGATAATCTTGAATTCTAGATGTGAGGATATGCTGGATATAGCCAGAACAAGACGCCTGGGCCAGTCCGCAGTGAATGAATTGAAGACTGATTAGAAAGTTTTAGATTGACGTTCTTTTTTATAACCGCAAACTGCAAACCGCGGTTAGACACTTGCGGTTAGAAGTTTGACGTTAACATGTCAAAGAGCATTTAGATTGGCGTTCGCATTTTCACTTGTTGCGAGCCACGATGTTTGGTTTTCAATCGTTCATACGTATTCACCAAAAATTGACATGAGCTTCAGTGTTCAATTAAAAAAATTTGTGATTCAAGAACAACAGACATGTAAGAGTATAAATTTACACCCCAAACGTGGGTTGGTTGAGTAAAAGTTACATAAAAACCTTACCGTAATTCACTTACCTCAAGAAGCCGTTCTGGAAGTACAAACGTGAACCGCAAACGTGTAACCTGACCGCTGGACGTTGGTCACGTGGTTTCTAGCGGTTTGCGGTTATCAAGAAAAAACGTTA
>CAXIUP010000208.1:0-131977 GCA_964035015.1 Corallium rubrum | reverse complement strand
TTCTTGTCAGGTCTTGTGAGCCTTGATTAGACATTTGGACCAATTGCTTTCTTTGTTCCTCCAGCGTCTCTTCAGTCTCTCCTTCAGGAAATGATGGCAATGTTGATACAATCTTGGTTTTCTTACGACCAGGTTTGCCTTTTGGAATGACAATGCCTTCTTCCAAGAATTTTCTTTTCTCATTCCTTGCTGATCGTCTCCTTAAGTTAAGTACCCGTTCTTGAATCTTTTTAGCCCAAAATTGCTGCAAAAGAACAGATATATTTTAATATGTGATACATGCAGCCAAAGTTATGCATGGTAATTAACTGTTTACTAAAAACCATATAATTATAAATAAATTAAGAAAATTGAATAGCTGCATGTTGCGTAAAGCCTCGCTGACTTGTGTGATCATACTTTGACAACTGACAAGTAAGGTATTAGGGCTGTTTAATTTACCCCTAGTCAAATTTGTTCACACAAAGCAATTTTTCCCTTTGTTGGCCTGACAAGTGATGTCGACAAAGGAAAAAACTGCTTCTTATTATAACAAGAGAGTAGAGACGAAACAGCCATTCCACAGAAATGACACCTTATTGAAAAAAATTAAATTAACATAATAACACCTACAATACCATTTTTGGATGCTACAATACCTTCTGGAATGTGAAAAAAAAATTACCACAATTACCCACGGGCATTGTGGGAACAGAAATAAGAACATAGATAATTATGCATTGATTAGAACAAATATTGTTACTTTTTAAGAATAGTGTCCTATTTCTTGTATCAAAACTAAATTTCTTCATTATTTTATGTATTCAACTTGCCATTGCTATTTAATAACTTATTTCAAATTCTAAATTTCAAAATGAGGTATCGGCTTTGTGTTAGCCCACAGTGAAAACACCCTCATTTTAGTGTCACGTGAGTCACAATATTTTCACATAAAGTATTTTTATTTCCTGTCAATTTGAACAACTTCTTTAAGCCTATCACAACTTGGTACTCTTAGTTAATGAAACCAATCCCCCAAAGTCTAGGAAAATATTTTCAGTAGTTTCAGAGAAAAATCACCCTCAAGTTCGTCACGCAAGTCATGTCACACGAGTCACAAGAATAGAATTCAAAGCTGTTGAGGTGTTCATATCAGTCAAATGGAGTGGATCAAGGAACAAATCAACACAGAATGTTAAATAGATGTATTTAATTCAAATTCATTCTTCAAATATTGATTTGGCAGCTTTAACACTATTAAAAGCCATTTTATACAAATTCTCATAGAGGTCTTGGGGTATTGTGGCATTTCTAAAAATATGCTTCCAGTTGTCCATCTTGTTCTAAATTATTATTGCAAATGGCATTAATGGCTCCAACAAATAATGAGAAAACAAAACCATTGACTTTTTGTCATTTAAACAGGCTTTTTGTTATGTTATTCGCCACTCATCACACAAGTCACAATTATGTCACACAAGTCATGTTTTACTTGTAACATTATCTGTTAAACCAAAAAAGATTTTTCTAAAATTTCACTGGAGTGCCATAGCCTTACATTCCACTATATGTTTTATGAAGGTTAAAATTAAATAAAATCAATAAGTTGCCAGGAAAATTAATCAGAATCCCAGTAATTGGAATTTTCACATTTCTGGCAGTCACGCGAGTCACATGACAATAAGTTATTAAATCGACGGCATTAAATAAAATTATTAGGAATTAAATATATTAACTTGACTATATCCCCAGGGGCTTCATTGTAATAAAGTAAGCCCGATCCTTGCTAAATTAGATGTAATAAAAAATAACCCTTTTAACCCTAAAATTTTGTGACTTGGTCACACGAGTCACCATGGAATGGCTGTAAACACAAAATACTTATCAATATACGTACATGTCCTGCACCAAAGGTCCCCTTTAAAAATGGATACTTCTCCACAAGTAATAATGAAATGTGATTTCTATCATGACAGCTTGGTGAGTCGGTGTGAGCCAATATCGAGGAGACAAGTTGTCGTACAAGGGCACTCTTTTCTGTTGGATTGAGATCCCCTTTTCTCAATCCTTGCTCAACTGTTGGTTCCCACTACAGTAAAAAATAATAAATATATAAAATGTTATCCTACTGCACTTTTCACAACTTTACTTTCATATAGTTAAAAGCTTCTAGGACAGCGTCGGCCACAGTTGAAACCCAAATATTACCAGGGTTAAGTCACGTTGGCCTGAAAAATAGAGAAAAATCTTCTCGACGTTTCGAGCGAAGGCCCTTTCCTGACGAAGGGCCTTCGCTCGAAACGTCGAGAAGATTTTTCTCTATTTTTCAGGCCAACGTGACTTAACCCTGGTAATATTTACTTTCATATAGTGGTTCATTGACTCGCTTTTAGCTGTAATTTTCAAAGTCGAGCCATTAGATATTTCTTTAATCCATATTACAGTGACTTACAGTGTAGATCTTAAAAAAATGAATATTATTACTTAAACAATATTTACATTAAGTTTTACAGTACTTACCCTTGTTGGTAAACAAAACTGAGTTAGCCAATCACGTGCCGGTTCCAATGGACGTGGAGACATCTGTATAATAGAGACAAAAAACATGATTGGAAAAATTAATTTGACGATTAAAATAGTCTGGCGCTAGACAAAGTAAGATACTAAACCAGGGTGTTTTTGGGTGTGTTGCCCTACTTGACATGTACGTATCATTGGACAGGGCTAGTGGGTAAGAAAATGCATTCTACAGTATCTAAATTTCAGATGTGCACTTATACAGTAATATACTGTATTAATTAATAATGGTAATTGAACTGAGTGGAGTGCAATAATCACGCGTTTGATTTCAGACCAAAATTGCACGACACGAAGTTCAATTACCTCTTTATCATATCCATTTTGAAATCACACAAGAAATGAAACAAAATGATGAAAAAATGATGCGATTACAAAAATGATGCGATTACAGCCCAAAATAGTGTGATTTGGGCATTAATCGCACTATTTTCAGCCAATCAGATTGCGAGTATCACCATTGATTTCAAAATGAGTATAATAAAGCCGCAAAAGTACCTTTCAGAGGGTTGTATTATTTTACCTTTTTTGACTTTGTTGCACTTAATGTAGATGCAGATGGACTTTCTGTCACTCTTTTAAAATCCAGGGACTTCTTTGCTGGACATTTTGAGCTTTTGGCTTTGCTAGATGATGCAGAGTCTGAGACCACACAATCCTCACGAAGAAATTTCAGTTCGCGAACAAATTCCAGTGACTCTAGCTCTGGGCTGCTGCACAGCAAATTAGAACAAGTATTAAAACTGGTACCCAGATCCTGGTCTGCATGGCTCGACTGACTTGACAACATTGATTTCTCTGACTCGGGATATGTTGTGTCATTCACTTCAGGACTCTCACTCTGTTAACCACAAAAAAACTAATTAGCAGCTACACTTTGTGTCTGTGGACAAAGCCATTGAGCAAGGCTATAAAGACCAGCTTTTACTATAATATGCCCCTGAAGTTCCTGAACACTGTTTTGTGACCCCAAACTGCTCGACTATGCAGTGTGGAAAAACATAAATGACTAGTTTAAAGTTTTACTTATAAATAAGAAATTCACTCTATTGCCACTTGAATTCCTCGTTAGATACGATTCTATATAAAAGGCTAAAGCCACGAGCCCACAAAACAAACTTTATATATAATATATTAAGCATGATTCTGACCTGGGTCTGGGAAGTGACTTCACTCCAGAGAGTAAGAAACTTTTTTCGTAGTTTGAAGCGAGGGATCATCTGATAAATATCAGTCATATCAAGTGCAAAAAAGTCCTCCCCGTCTACTTGGTTTGCTGTAAATAAAAGAAGCATAAATAAGTTGCTTTATTCCATTAAATTATTTTTAAGGAAATTAATATATATACAGGACACGTTTCCACCGGCGCTTCAAGCGCGGGGTATTCAAAATGAACTTATTACCGATAATTTGCACGTGTTCAATGTAGAATTTATATCGTGATTACCTTTATTTAAACAGCTATATTAACACAATAAACAAGCGATATTGCCTAAAGCCCTAATAGAGAAGGCCTAAAGCCGTAAAAGCAAACTTAATTCACAAACATAAAGCATATGTAATTCACAAACATATTTTACATTCAACTACGCTCGACATTTCGCCAATTATTGGAGTTATTTACCTTCAAAATCAGCTGCCAATTCGCTTAAGTTCTTGCTCTTCAGAAAATGAATAACATCCTGGCTAGAAGATTCTCTTGAAATTGCCATGATATGATAGTTCAGAACTCAAGAAAAAAGTAGCGAAAATTTGGACTGTCTTACTCGATTGAAGCGTCCTCTGGAATGGACGCGGAATACTCAAATTACGTTCAAGACGCCATTCATGTCATGTGACCACAAATTCGACCAATGACGTTTAAGCACTCAAAACATCACCATGGACACCAGAGCGATCCTTGAGCGATCATGATCAAGTATCTTCAGTATCTGTGACTTTGCTGGTTTTATTAATGCCTGGCTTTTTTGTGCAACCAACAGCGACAAAAAAATTCGCTTACCATGCTTCGTTGTCAAGTGTGTTCGACGTTCTTCGCTACGTGCATTTTCGAAATGCAGCATCATCTCGTACAAGTGCATCAAAACGACCCAAGAATACATCTGACATGCGAAGTAACTGACTGCCATGATACTTTCACTAAGGTTAGTTCAATGAAGAATTCGTATTGATTATAATTATTTTTATATATCTGTTTTGTATAGAAACTATAAAGTTCAAAGTGATTAATTGCCATGTAAATATGCAGGTCACATGTGTGATGTGTCATGTGTCCATGCCTCATTATTATACTATGAAGGGTTTTTGAGCTGACTCAGTTTAATAGCAGAAATGGTTTTCATTTATGAAGGGGGGCTAGCTCCCCTAGCTGGGATGACTTAATTATTTATATATTGATTCTCATTATTTTCCAAAAAAGCCTGAAGTATTTATATTTTGGCAAGCGTGTTTTCAATTATTAATGATTACAGCAAAGAATAAGTATGTGTTGTCTGAAATGAAAAGATGTTTAAAAATATTTTACATTTTCCAGTCTGGGTATGCAGGCTACCTCGATCATAAATTTTATACAAATTGAACTGTGGCTACACCGCTACATCTGTATTAGTCAACAAAACATATCAGTGCCATCTTGTGATATTTTTTACAATTGAGGCGTTTCAGATCCTTTCTAATAATACTGTAATGCATATAATTTATTTAATTTTTCTCATAGATTAACTCGTATAAAAGTCATCTGAGACGAAAGCATGGTAACATAAATCTTAAGTTAGCCAACACTCCTGAGATTGATATCAATCCCCAAGATCAACCAATGCATGGTGGTGGACATGAAGTTGGTGATGAAATGAATATTGCCCAACAGGAAGAGGATCCTGTTCAAGCAATGAGAGATCTTAATGCAAAATTCATCTTAAAAACCAAAGAAACAAATATGTTAACACAAAAATGTCTTGACAATATTGTCGAAGATTCGACTGAGCTAGTTCGAGGAACAGTTAAAGCTCTCAAGAGTGGCCTACAAAGTTGTTTGAATAATGCTGGGCTTAATTTTGATGCAGTTCCAGGACTTAGTCAACTTTTTGAAGAAGAAAATCCAATCTCAAATCCCTTTGAGCATGTGTCCACACAGTACAAACAAAATGCATATTTTAAAAGTCACTTTGGACTAGTGGTAAGTATGAATTCACTACAACTAACATTCTAAAATTAATGTCTTTATTGGGTGCAAGTTATTGTCAAGCTTGCAGAAGCATCAATTAGTCAACATGAGCTAGCTTAACCTGATTCGCAATCGGGCTCCCAACCTTGTACAGTACCTCAGCCAGCAGAAAATAACACTTTCTTTTCAATCTCAAAAACTATTTATTATGTAAATAGCGTATATAGCTTGTAATCAAAGTGTTATTTTTTGGAATGCAATTGTGGCATGATCATGGTAAATTTGCTGTTTGCCAAACCTCCTAGGGTTACGATGTGGTTGGAGCTAGGGTTAATGTTCAAATGGACTATAATTCATGGTATTGCACTATTGCCTTGTTCGATTAAGTCATGTCAGATCTATAACCACAGGCCTGTAACCACAGCAGAAAGTTTAATTACACTGTATGAGTCAGGGGATACTGTTATCAGGGTTGATGTTAATGTTACACTTTTGTTAATGATTGCATTAATGTTGTAGCAACCTCAGCGAATTACTATTGGGCACAGTTCTGTAAAGAGAAGGTCTGGGACAAGCCACAAGGAGGTCTTGAAAGATGATGAAATAATGTACATTCCCATTCTTGAATCCTTGGAACAAATGCTCAACAATGACTCAATACTTCAAGAGGTAAAGTTGACTATGGTACATTCATGACCAGTTGTCGTTCAGGACTGTATGTTTTTATGAATCACCTCTAAGAATGTAGTATTATTTAACCCATTAGCTGGCAATACACTCATACAGTATGTGACCTACTTTAGTATATAAATACGTTTTGTGGAAACACCACATAAAATAGTTCTTTGCTAGCAAAGAAATATTTTACGTGGTGTTTCCACAAAACTTATTTATATTACTTTATCGCCATGAAAACGTTCAAAGAATTAACTACTTTAGTATTTTAAGGTGGTTGGTATATGACGAGGGTGATATGTATATAATTTATATACAATTTTTTAGGCCTAACCGGGAACATTGCAAAAAATGCAACTTAGGTCCTCCGGTAGGAATAGAACCTATGCCCCTGCGATTCTGAGCGCTCTGTGACACCACTAAGCTACAGAGTAGTTGTTGTGAGATAGGCATGAAGTTCTCGTATATATGTAGATACAGGTATTGTGATAAGGTAAACTACATAAGTGTTTTGTGTATTTTCCTCAACGTGTAACAAGTTGTATTCTGAGGTGGTTTGTATACGACGAGGGTGATGTTTATATAGACTGTATACTGCCAGATGATTTTACTTGTCAGTAGTAGCTGGTACTGCAAGTAGTAGTAGGGTACTGCTGGTACTGCCTGTAGGTTAAATCAGAATTGACATAAAATTTGTTTATTTAGGTTCAGAATGGTCATCAACGCCAGCACAACAATGGTCAGATTGAGGATGTTTGTGATGGGCATTTATTCAAGACACATCCATTGTTCTCTCGTGATCCAAGTGCCATTCAGCTAATGCTGTACTATGATGAGCTTGAGATTGCTAACCCACTTGGAAGCAAGGCTGGGAAGCACAAATTAGGTAAGGAACTAAGTGAGAAAATGCACTCATATACCCTTGCCCCTAAATAGTATTGTGGCAGCTAAATAATGTATTTAAATTCAGATAAAAAATGCTCTTTATTTGGATTACTGTTATTGTTATTTTAGGGGTTGTTTACTACACACTGGGCAACATTGATCCCAAGTACCGGTCACAGCTTGATTCAATTCAGCTGCTGTTGATTGCAACAACACCTGTCATCAAACAGTATGGTATCGATGCCTTGTTGGAACCGTTCATGAATGACCTTGGGTATCTTGAAGAAGTAAGTACACTGTACTTTGTAAAATATAATTATGCAACAATTATATCAGTGCCCAATCTAGCATGTTGTTTTTTCCACTTGATTACAAGCGTTAAAATTGAAAAAATCAACAACTTTTTCCTGGTTGATATCAGGCGTGAACAAGGTTGTGCTGCCCACTACGAACAAGTTGTCAGTAATGTTGTTCGAGCATGTTCAACTGTAGAGCTTTGCTATCCTGATCAAAGATTGATTAGAATATTTTATTTTAATCCTATTAATTCTCAACATATTATTTTAGGATGGTGGTTACCAGTTTACTGTTAAAGGTGAGCCACTGTCCTTGGCTGGAACAATTGTGATGGTTTCTGGAGACAATCTTGGTTCTCAGCTAATTGGAGGATTCAAAGAAGGTTCTGGTGCACACCTGAAGTGCCGGCATTGCATGGGGAACACAGAGGAAATCAAGCGCATGGTAATAAATTAAAGATGGATTTTTTGGTGGAATCACTTTTTCCCCACAAATAGACCAAATGTTTTGCAAGAGTGCATCTGTTCAGTATTTTTTTCTCCCGAATGAATACAAATTAAGCCGGTTACAATAAAGACAAGCTTTATTGACAAGTTTTATTTGCATGCATGTTCTTCCATTTGTAAAAATTTGCCAATTTATTTCAATGACAAGTACACTTACTTGTTCAAAAGCTAAGTAAACATGGTCTGCACTTGTTCAGTATTTTTCACTATAACCATAAAACAATATGGAACCAGAATGGAGAGTATATTAGGGATTTTATAAATCTATTATTTTTTTGTTTGTTTTAGTTTATGGAAAAGTGTTTCACCCTGCGCACACGGGCAGGTCACAACCGCCAATGCCAACTAATCAACCAGGATCAGGGACTGAGTAAAACGTATGGCGTTTGCAGACTCTCTGTTCTTTGTAACTCACGTTACTATCATGTGGTTGATGGTTTGCCTGGTGATGCCATGCACGATGTCCTTGAAGGCGTTCTCCAATATGAATGCAAGGAAGTGCTCAAAGAATTTATATTTAAAGAAAAATATTTTACACTTGAGCAGTTGAATGAAAGGATGCGCTGTTTCGACTATGGTTATTTCAATGATAAAAATAAGCCATCACCCATTGCCATCCAAACTCTAAAGAATGAAACAAACCATCTTAAGCAGAAAGGTAAGACAGTGTTTTTTGGGATAATTATATCTTCCGAGTCACCATTTTCTGCAGCAGTTATGGCAAATGTCAAAGGGATGTGTGCTGTCCATAAGTATTTGGTTCTAATAATTTGTATTATCTATTGAGCAGACATTTATTTTTTTCTTCATATATGAACATAGCAGGACAAATGTGGTGCTTGGGGAAGTTTCTTCCTCTCGTTATTGGTAGTTCGGTTCCCAGTGATGATGAAAGATGGCTGCATTTCTTGCTGCTGCTCAAGATTATTGATATCATATTTTCACCAGTGGCAAGTCTGAATGACCTTGGCATTCTAGAAGGATATATCGAGGAGTATTTGTGGCAATTTACCTGCATCTACCCAGGACGCTCAGTTATTCCCAAGATGCACTACTTGGTGCACTATCCTGCACATATTTACAAGTACAGTATAATATTTTTTTCTTTAAATGTTGCAATTACACAAAAAAGCAAACAAAAAGGCCAAGACTGGTAGCTGGTCGAAAAGACGAATATAATATATTCGTGGGCCCAGGGTGTTCAGCGTCAGCTGCAGCAAAGATCATAGCCTCCTGATTATAGTGATCACGGAAACCTATAACAGATAAAAACACTGTTACTGCATAGGTTTGCATGATCTTTACAATCAAGAGTCTTTTGTACACTACCCATCTGATAGATTATCTAAGAAAAATACAATTTGTTAATTACAACTTTTTCTAAATATTCAAGGTTTGGTCCTATGGTGCGCAGTTGGTGCATGAGATATGAAGCTAAGCACAGTTATTTCAAAAGATTGGCTGCATATATGGGCAATTTTACCAATGTTGCTCTCAGTTTGGGAGAGCGCCACCAGACTCGCAGCTGTTATCTGATGAATGCTCAATGTGGTGGCAATGCAAGCCCTCTTGCAAAGAAACCTAAAATAGGTAAGTTTATGAAACTGCATTTAGTTGTTTTTTTTACTTATGGGTTACTTACCCCTTTAACACACAAGTGCCCCCATGCTCCCGATGTCCTAACTTTAGCATTTTGCTCTGACGATTTTACTCATCAAGGGAACAGTCCTTGCACATTAATGGGGGTTAAATATGATTTCTCCTTATAAATTCCTAGAGTCTGGAAAACAAGTTGTTGCTGGAGACTGTGAATACTTTCAACTACTGAGAGAGAAGGAACCAACTCTAGCTGAACCTGATATCTTGCACAAGTAAGCATACATAAATAATGAAACAGTAAAGTATTCCAAGTCAAATGTCCCAGAGTTGATATACTGTATCAAGTGAATATCAAGTCACAGTTGGTCAAGTTACTGTAAGTATATATGGTCTTCAAGGTCAAATACCATGGTATTTAGAAATTTATTTTTGTTCATTTTAGGCAGAGAAAAATTTCAGTTCATGGCACAGAATACCGAGTTGGTGCTGTGGTACATGCTGGAAGTCTGAATGATCTTCCTGTTTTTGCATCAATTCAAGAAATATTTGTATTTGCTGCAGACAAGATTTACTTCCTTCTGAAGAGGTTCACGACCATTACATTCTCATGCCATTTCTATTCTTATGAAGTCCGAAGACCTGCTGATACACAAGCTTTTCTATTTGAGCCAGCAATGTTAAAGATGTACCTTCCCATGCACACAGCAAAGGCATCTTCCTGTCAAAATGGAGTTTTGTATGTTACACCAAGATACCTACCTCCACAAACACTATAAGTACTGTATTATTGTAAATATAGTTTCCATGACTGATGAAGAATTTAATAATTAAATGAAACTGCAAAATTTTGACCAGTTAATACAATTGAAATAAATTAATTTAATATATTTTATAGACCAATGTCAAAGTTTAGTCACTGGGGTTATTGACGCATTAAAGGGGCTAGTCTCCCCACTTTACGAGTAAAATTGTCTGGTGTTAGCCAGAGTAAAACAAAAAAGTAGGGTGTACTGCAGCTTAATGGGCTAACAACACACAACGCCATATTGTTTGTATAAGGCTTTCCCCTTGACGAGTAAAAATCATCTGGCGTTAGAAAGAGTAAAACTATAAAATAGGGCACATTTGGCTTAATAAAGTAACTTTAGGCCTATTCTGTGATAGGTGGTTGCACTCCAAAGATATGACAGTGTGTGTGACAATCAATGATTTCTGTACAGTATGTTTTCTATTATGAGTGGTGGTTGATCATATAGCCACATGTCAACTACCTTAGTTTAGTCTCCACAGAGTCTCCTAGCCACTAGAAAGCTCTGGCTACATCTCTTGCCATTGTGTCTAATGTTAAGGTTCTGATAAATAGATATCGTGCCCTGCTTTAATGTTTTACACTAGCTTATATTTACCGTCCATTGTCCAATCCAACTGGAAAAATCTTTATTGTGCAAAGAAAGTTTCCAAGTTATCTTCGCAGCCTATTGGCAATAAATGTTGTCCAGAATGAACATTTAAATATACACTGTAGAAGAATTTCTTAAACAGACCAACTGAGCAGTTTCCATGGCATTCATGTTTCCAGGTCAAACAGTCAATATCTGTTATTATTTGAAGCTTCAATGTCATGTAGGAATAGGATGTAGACCTTAATACTAGACCATTCAGATTTCAGAGACCATCGGATTGATTGATTCATATTTGAAATAATTTAGGAATCATTTCCTGACCATCACCATGCTTGATCAAAAGATATAACTTTATATAGTTATAAGTATTTATATTTAAATACTAACAATGTAAGATTATCCACTCCGTGCTCCTCGATAGACGACCCTGAAACGTCGTGGTAACTTTAAAGTGAAAAAAAACCCACCAAAACAAAAAGCGTGTTTCGAACTTCAAATGGTCGCCATTTTGAATTTTATTATTTCGTAAAATTGCCGGAAAAAAAGACGCATTTCCAACAAGCGTATTTCTGGCGACTAAAAATAACAATTAAATATGGCAGTAACAAAGTTACACTCAACTAAAATACTAAATGACCAATAAACAGTTGGTTATAATAACCTTTTTAAATTGGTCGAAAGATGACCAATTTTTTCGACCAATTAAGTAGTGGTCAAGGAAACCAAATTTAATTGGTCATATTCGACTAACTAATTAAACAATTGGTCAAAATGACCATTTGACAATGGTTGCAACCAAAAAAAATGGTTGTTTTGACCAATCAGTTTTTACAGTGTATATGCGAACTTTTCACTTGTTCATACATGACGCGTGAAAACAGTGCCAATTTTCAGTATATATATATGGTTTAAGTGTATGGCCACAGCCTATGCACTACTCAGCCTATGACGTTAATATGAATGACATTGTGACATGTCACCCGTTGCGATGGTTGTGAGTTTGCGTTGTAAAATTATTTGTGCTCATGAAATAAGAAGAAGTTAATTATTCAATTGAATTAATACCGTGTTGAGGTAGAAACAGACTACATAGTTATAATATATAATGTTTAGGAGGATTGCTGTGTTGCGTTGTAGATGTGAGGGAGATGAAAGGGATATAAGCGATAGGAAATAGCGGCAAACGAAATATTATTTTAACTGTGTTTGTATTTCTTTTGTATTTGATTGTTTTCGTCGGCGAATAGATTGTCATTAACATTGGTTTGTGACATATTGTCATATAAAAAGTATAAAAAGAATTAATGGTTTAGTTACCATGAAGAAATATCGCGTGGGGAAACTTTTCGGGAAAGAAAATGTGGTGTGAAGTACATGGTTGAAAACTGTCACGTGTGATCATTGCATTTTAATAGCCTGCGTGCGACGCGCTTGTATTTCCGTTTCGGTGATATATCACCTTCTGTGCGCAGACTTTCACTGCATAAAAATGTTTCAATTTTTCATGCGGTTGAAAGAATTCAATACGTAATCGGCTAAGTTTTTGGAAAATGATAATTACTCTGTTTGTCCTATATTTCGTTAGTTGTCATCGTGGAGAATGAATTTTGAAGTGTCAATCTGGTGAGAGATAGCGCGCTGGAAATAAGGTGTAACAGGATATAATTTAGTTATTTGAAATATAAGTTGATATAGGTAGAATATCTAGCTATCACGGCGTATTTGATGTATTAGTTAAAACCTGTTCCGCAAGTGAGTTACATAGTTAAATATGATATTGGGCATTTCACTCGATTCATAGCATGTTCTAAGGATTTAGGGTGAAGGAAAATTCGAGTGTAGAATATATACATTTTAAGACCAAACCGGGAGCAGTTGCGAAAAATGCAACTACACAGGCCCTCCGGCAGGAATAGAACCCACGACCTTGCGATTCTAGTGCAATGCTCTGACCACTGAGCCACGGAGGCCGTGGGCATGCTTGCTCTCATACGGCATGTGGTATTGTTGTAAACATGACGGAGATGTTTACTTCTGAATCGCTCACACAAGTATTTCTGTTCCTACTGAGAACATTTTGTGATAATGCTGAAGATTTCGACAGGTTAAAATATTTGGGGTATGACCGTGCTTGTGGGCTAGTTCCATTCTTGAAGAATCAGCGTAATAATGGTAGTGCTGGGGCGAAGGTTCTTCTGGAAAACGTAAAGTTTTTTTTCATGATATTTTTCATGTATCGAAACATACCGAAGAGCTATGCATGCCTCCAAACAATCCTAAGTGTAAATACCACCCATTTTTACCAGAGTTTGCTGCAATCAAGGGTGCCAATACGGAATCTTGTGAACAAGGGTTCCGCAGACTTAATGAGTATTTTAAGCTTACAAGAAAAATGTTACAATTTAAGAGGAATGTTTTATTCTGGTATGTAAATGAGCGTTTAAATCCCTATTTAGAGGAAGAATTAGGACGTAAAGGATTAATTTAAAAGAATGTAATTTGAATCACTTAGTCTTAGCAGATTGACTATGATGTACATCACAAAATCCTCATTAAATACGTTCATAAATATTCATTACTGATTTACCGATTTTTAAACATTGATTGCTGACATTTATAAGTATATTCATTACTTACTTTGCCTTTGTTAATAACATGACTATTCTACAGTTCAAATTGTGTGATGGTGATTTATTATGCGAGATATATTATAGCATAGTTGGAATGATTTGTAGAGAACTTTAGGGTTAGGGTTGGGATAGGTTTGAATATAGTTTTAATTATAACGCGTGTTTCATCAGGTTATTCATTTACGGAAAGGTTATACGTTATTAATTCATCGGGGTGTAACGATATGCGCTGATGAGAGTCTAGAAATGGACCCAAATTTGCTGTTAAAACATTCTGTTCTGTTAGTACCTTGATTCGCTTAAAGGAGGCAGTTCATATGTATACACTATATACACAATATACACTATATAGAGACGAGAGGTTGTTCAAAATGATAGTATACAGTATATACAGTTTTGACAATATACATGTATATTGTGTATATACTGTATATGTATACACTATATACACAATATACACTATATACAGACTAGGCTCAAAAGTGATAATATACAGTATATACAGTTGTGACAGACATGTATATTGTGTATATAGTGTATATGTATACAGTATATACACAATATACACTATATACACTATATACAGACTAGAGGTTGTTCAAAATGATAATATACAGTATATACAGTTTTGACATTAGACATGTATATTGTGTATATAGTGTATATGTATACACCATATACACAATATACACCATATACAGACGAGAGGTTGTTCAAAATGATAATATACAGTATATACAGTTTTGACATTAGACATGTCTATTGTGTATATAGTGTATATGTATGTATACACTATATACACAATATACACTATATACAGACGAGAGGTTGTTGAAAATGATAATATACAGTATATACAGTTTTGACTATAGACATGTATATTGTGTATATGGTGATAATATAGGCCCACATTATTCTACGGAACGGAACGGAACGGAACTCGACGTCGCATTATTTTACGGAACGGAACGGAAGCTTACGATCTTTCTGCGGAAACTATTGGCGGGAAATGCAATCACTTACCAGTTTGCCAGAAGAGGACTCGAATCTTGCAATGTATTCATCGTTCGCTTTCGTGCTGGAAATTGCAGTGTGACACTATGTCATCAACGGTACAAGTCTTTCGAACATCTACTTCGGCCCTTGATTTGTCGGATGTCCTTAACATTTTAAGGAAACCTCCAGAAGACAAGCTGTCTACTTTGCCGGCATGCAAACCAAAAGCAGGAGAAATGTTTCTTTTTACGTCCTCGAACAATCCCAGCCAAAAAGGTTTGTAAAGCGTTTGCATAATAGTTGTTTATTTTGGTTGTGATTCTATAATTTTTCTATTTATTTTTTGTTTTTGACTAATTGATATTGAATTCGAGCAAAAATGACTTTCTCGACCTTCAAAAAACAACTCAGAAAATTAAAATGTTGGGCATTTGTTTTTCACCACTTATATTAAAGGAGGCTTATGTATTAAGAGTTTAATTTTAGCATTCTACCATATGTTTCCATTGTAATATGTACGACTATTTATTTAAGTCATAAATAAAATATATATTGGGCAATCAAAGATGGCGGAACGATGACGTCATATAATGACGTAATCAACGTCTTTAATTTTACGTATAAAGATGACGTCATATGACGTAACATGTGAGATATACCAATAAAATTCAATATTTTTGATGTTTTATATGCCTCTCTCAACCAGGGCCTTTTAACTATAACTGGACTTGACCCCCCCCCCCCCGGAATTGATTTTGCCCCCCTTTTTCGCCCCAGGATAAAACAAATCCGTTGAATAGTTTTAATTGTTACAAATATAAATCTTTATATTAGTTAAATAGTTTTTATTTTGATAAGATGTATGTGGTGACGAAAAATCTTTTTGTAGTTCCTCACAACATTTTCCACCTTCAGTGTTAAAAATCACCCCTCAGAATGCAGGCATTTCCGAGACTCTAAATTGCAAAAATTCCCGGGGAACATGCCCCCGGACCCCCTTAGAAGAGTCCCTTTTTGTGAATGCCCCCCCCTCCCCCCCCCCCATCCCCCACGGAAAAATCTAAAGAGGCCCTGCTCTCAACACCTGAAGATCCAACACCAAAAAAAGCCCTGGCTATATGAAGTTAATCGGATCGGTTTCTAATATAACAGCTCGTAAAATTCCAGTAATCTTTGATGCTTTGTTATATTGTTAGATGACTGGCGCTGTGATCAATACAGGTGGGTTAATAATGCGGTACGAAAACTACCAAGACAAAATCCAACAATAAAGAAAACGTACTTTCTTGCTGATACCCTTAACGGACCATCGAAAGAGTTCACTGAACAAGCTTACGAACTTGTCCCTTCGAATGGCAATGTCCTCATTCATTATCTCGGAAATGAGAAAGCTGCTTGTGATTTTGCTCACAAAAACGCAAAGCACACCGACAGAGGATACGTTCGCACCTGCCCATCGACGATCAGAAGCTTAGAGAATGATTGCAGTCAATGGACCACGTCAAAAGTTTACAAAAAGAATATCACCGGTAAGGTGCCAACATCGCATGTACCTGTGTATCAAGCTCGAAACTCACAGCAAATTGAAAACCTGCGAAACAAGCAGCTTCTGGAACGGAGAATAACGCACAACTCTCTTTATAATCAGCACGAAATTGCCATTGATTTACCGGAGTTCGTACACAAAATTGAGACCCATCCAAATATGGTGTGTGTTTGTGGACTCAAATCTATCTGGGATGAATTGGAGAAACTTCTCCTGATTCAATCACCCTCTCCTCAGATTACGTCATACGATACCACCTTTCAGCTTGGGGACTTCTACATCTCTGTTTTCGCCTTCAGACACACACTTTTCAAAGAGTCGCCTGTAATTCCAGCTGCATTCTTGGTTCACGAAAGGAAATTTCAAGAATGCCACGAAGAACTGCTAAACGAGTTACTCAAGCATGCGCCGTCCTTAAATCAATCCAAATGCCCAATAGTCACTGATGAAGAGAAAGGCATAGTAAATGCAGTCGTCGCAAAGTTACCAACAGTGACTAGATTACGCTGCTGGAATCATATTACCCGCGATGTGAAAAGATGGCTCAGATCTCATGGTGCTCCATCTCAAGATGTGCTTGAATACGCTAAATATGTTCAACAACTTTTTCATCAAAGAACATTGGTTGAATACCAAACACAACTGGATGAAATGCAGAAGAAGTGGAGTGCCCCATTTTACGAGTACTTTCTGGAGAATATACACGCCCAGATTACATCAATTGGCAGGTGGGTTTTGGAGGATCATGGCGTGTACAATCCGTACCGTGGAGTGACAACCAACCAGGCAGAGAGTCTAAACTACGTCATAAAGCAAATACAGGATTGGAAGGAATCTCCGATCGATTGTATGATTCTAGCTTTGTATTACTTGCAGAGTTATTATCTATGCGAGATAACTCGTGGCCAGCATAATGTTGGAAATTATCACTTGCACGCACAATTCCACCATTTCTTCTGCGAGCAGTCCATCCCTGATTTGAAAGTTTATCCCCCAGAAGAAATCGTCCAGCGTATCAAAGGAGAAATTTTGGAGAAAAATAATAAGCGCTCTATGCAGAGAGGTAATATAATGTGATTTATCAAACAGTCGAACACGAAAGTGTAGTGTAGTCTATTTTTCTATCATAATATTCATAGTGAAAATATTTTATTCCTAATATGTAGAAGATAATAATGTATGTACTATTTACAGAATGAGTGGCCGTTCTGTATCGGGGTATACAGACACGAGGGGAAGCCGAGTGCCTGTATCCTGATACAGAACGGCCACGAATTCTGTAAATTACTAAAACGATCTATTTGGTAAGTTCATTGGCGTAGTAATTTTGCTAAAAAAAACGTTGTTTAAGTCGGGAAAACCAAAGCTAAAGTTCATGTAAATCAAGAGAAATCTATATCACATACATGTATATAGACCCTCATTAAACATGTATGTTCTTTGTGTTTTCCTCATGAATCATTAATGAGTTTTAGAAATATATATATATATTTAAGAAATAGGAAATGGCCAACCATGTTTATTATAGGAACAACCATCTTAATATAATGGCCAACCATCTTAATTATAGGAACCGCCTAACCCAAACTGCTCCCAAGAATCCAGGGCTAGAAAGCTGCTAGAAGAAGGGAAAGTTGTACACAATCCCGCTTTGAAAGTCTTTACAGTCATGGGATCAAGTCGCCCACATGCTGTAACTTTATTTCCCAAGGAAACATGCACTTGTCCGTCAACAACAACCTGCTACCACATACCGGCCTGCAAGATGAGTATTGGTATTGAAGTGAAAACATCCCCTACTCGTTGGAACCTCACAGAGCTTCGTCGCAAAGCACGAAGGGGAGTGGCAAAGAAATCCGGAAGAAAGAGACCGAGACCAGGAGATAGTGAAGTGGGTCCAGCACCTGATGCTTCTAGCAACCTTCCAAAGAAGAAACAACTCAGAAATCGAAAAGAAAAAGTGCAAAATGGTAAAAACAGTGTACTCGTTGATTCGTTGACTGGTAGTAAAAAAGAAGAAGAAAAAAAAGAAGTAAAGAAAGAGAATGAAGAAGTAGAAAAAAAGGAAGGAGAAGAAAAGAAAGAAGAAAAAGAGAAAGAAGAAGACGAAGAAGAAAGAAGAGAAAGAAGACGAAGAGAAAGAAGATGAAGAGAAAGAAGACGAAGAGAAAGAAGATAACAAAACTGATCTGGATATTCTGATATCATTATTGGATCAACAAGATTCAAATGATGTCACGGGTTTGTCAGTTGTTATTATTATTATATAATATTGTTATTATTATTTAATATTATTATTATTATTGCAGGAAATATCAGAAATAGCCCCTTGCACAATCAGACACATAACACATCTGATGCCAATCAGCAAAATTTTCCATCTTCTGACCAATCTGAAAACCAACAACACTGTCGCGAGAGAATGAAAAGGTTGTTCAATAACTCTGCCCACAACTTAATGACCAGTCTTCGAAAAGAAACCAGAAAACAAAAAAAACAGCCGATTACTCAACAAACCACCACCACCGTGTTGGATCTCAGTCATGTTTTGGATGTTGAACCGAGTGACCCCCCAGGAGCAAAGCCAGTTTGGATTCAAAGTGATACTTTCACATTACATGAATGTGAAAAGACCATTATTGAATCAGGGAGATGGTTAACGGATGATATTATTAACAGCAGCCAGTTGGTCCACGCACAACAGTTTCAAGACAAATTTTGCGAAGCTGGGTTCCAAAATAGTCTGCTTGGTCAACTACTCTCCTTCACGATACAACAGCAAGAATTTGTTCAAGTTCTACACGATAGGAATCACTGGATTACTATCAGCACAGTCGGGGCCGAAAGATCAATCGTCTTAGTGTACGACAGCCTATATTCATCAGCTGGGGAAGACACAAAGACCCAAATAGCATCCATGCTGATGGCGGAAGAAGATGCTATTATTCTTCAATTTGCCGATGTTCAAACACAAAACGGAGGCAATGATTGTGGCGTTTTTGCTCTCGCATTTGCCACAGCCATTTGTTTAGGAATATCGCCTGACAAAGCCTGGTTCGACCAGGAGAAAATGCGGAATCATTTGGTTGGTTGCTTAGAAAACCATAAATTTACAATGTTCCCATTGAAACAAGGACGGCATCGGTCTTCACGAAGGTTTAAGGCCAAGGAGATAATGCCAATATACTGTGTCTGCCGATTACCAGCTATTGCAAATGTTCCAATGATACAGTGCGGTAACTGCAAACGCTGGTTCCATGGTGTTATAGTATGACTTATTTGAAGTACTCCATACTTGAGCCTGCGATCACAGACATACAATTATATATAAGGTAGCCATTTTGTAGTTAGATTCATTCTGTTGTATTAGTGCTGTACATTTAATAAAGCTCACGAGAACATAACATATTCTGGCGACGAAGATAAAGCATGACAAGTTTGGGGAAGATTGAAGAGTTCAATTCAAATCAAACTAACATCGCTCGCTACCTGGAGAGACTCGAACAGTATTTTGAAGCAAACGATGTCCCACCAGATTCGGAAGAATCGAGGAAACGCAGAGCGATTCTGATCTCGGTGATCGGAGCAAGAACATATGACGTTCTATCTGACTTGTGCTCACCTAATTCATCCTCAGCCAAAACTTACGATGAGCTTTCGACAATTTTAAAGAGTCACTACGCACCCAAGAAGCTGGTGATTGCTGAAAGGTACCGCTTTCATAATTGTGTACAGAAGGATGGTGAATCCGTCGCAACGTTTGTCGCTAATCTGAAACGACTGGCATCCACATGCAATTTCGGTGCTTACCTCAACGAGGCTTTGCGAGACAGATTTGTTTGCGGTCTTAGAAGCGCTAATATGAAGAAGAAACTCCTGACAGGACTACACCTTTGACAATGCACTCAAAATTGCTCTGGGCATCGAAGCTGCTGATAAAGATGTAGCTGATATATCTCAGATGGGAATACACGCCCATGGGGTAAACAAGGTTGGTGGAAAGTCTTCACATTCTCGACAGCCGTTTCGCCAAAAGCAGAAGCCTTTTAATGCTACCAAAAATCAAGAGAAGCAGCCAACAAGGTACAACAAGACAGAAGTATGTGCCAGCTGTGGTAAGCAAGGTCATCCAAGGGCAAATTGTAAGTACAGAAACTTGTTATTCCTGTGGTAAACCTGGGCATATTGCTGATGCATGCAAGAGTAAGAAAACACAGTTAAACAACATAGAGGACACATCCGATATAGGAAATGCAGTTGATCCTTTCTCCACGGCCATGTATAAAGTGAGTGCAAATAATCATGGCATACAAATACCAGTAGAGCTTAATGGCACAGTTATTTCTATGGAGCTCGACACAGGAGCTGGAATTTCAATAATTTCTGAAGAAACATTTGATAAACATTTTAAGAATATTTCACTGAAGCCATGTAGTTCTCAATTGCATACCTATACGGGTGATCCAATCAAGGTGTACGGACAATTTGACACTAGTTTGAAATACAATGGTCAATGTACAACTCTACCACTAGTTGTTGTTGAAGGATCGGCACCATCCCTTTTTGGAAGAGATTGGCTAGCCAAAGTAAAAGTGGACTGGAAGAAAATTTTCAATGTTGCTGTATCTGAATCACCCCTTCCTCAAGAAACAATGCAGCGCTTGCATTCCACAATTCAGTTACACCCAGCCATCTTCAAACTGGGGCTAGGAACTATCAAGGGAATCAAGGCCAAGCTTGAAGTTAAGGAGGGGTCACAACCTAAATTTTGCAAGTCCCGCCCAGTACCTTATGCTTTAAAACCAGCAGTCGAAGAGGAGTATAACCGTCTGGAAGCAGAGGGAATTATTGAGAAGGTGGAATTTAGTGAATGGGCAACCCCTATGGTACATATTCCCAAGGCTGACCAGACAACACGATCATGTGGTGACTATGCCGTGACTGTTAATCCACAACTAAATGTACCCCACTATCCAATCCCACTCCCAGAGGATGTTTTCCAGAAATTAAGGGGAGGGAAGTTATTCACCAAACTTGATTTGAAGAATGCCTACCAACAGCTACCCATTGCTGAAGAGAGTCAACAATACGTGACTATAACTACGCATCGGGGTCTTTTCCGCTATAAGAGTCTGCCATTTGGAATTGTAGCATCACTAGCAATTTTCCAACGGACTATGGATATTATCCTTCAGAGCATCGATAATGTTGCATGCATTCAAGATGATATCCTAGTAACGGGCAAGGATGATGCTGATCACCTTCAGAGTATTGAGGCAGTATTCAACCGACTTGAAGAGTATGGGGTGCGGCTTAAGCTTGACAAGTGCAACTTTATGCAGAAGGCAGTTACATACATGGGGTGTGTAATTTCAGCAGACGGCATTCATCCCACAGAGGAGAAGCTCGAAGCTATCAAGAAAGCACCAAGGCCCGAGAACACGACACAGTTAAGATCGTTCCTCGGTATGGTAAATTACCACGGTAAATTTATCCAAAATCTTAGCTCCATCCTGCATCCCCTAAACCGCCTTCTTCAGAAGGGTCAAGAGTTCAAGTGGTCTCCTGAGTGTGAAAGAGCATTTCAGATGGCTAAGAGCTCACTCTCTTCAGAAAATGTTCTGGTTCATTATAACCCAGGACTACCACTGATACTTGAGTGCGATGCAAGCCCCTATGGTATTGGTGCAGTCATTTCACATCAATGGTGAAGAGAGACCAATAGCATATGCTTCTAGGTCGCTAAATGCGGCTGAGAAAAACTACAGTCAGATTGAAAAAGAAGGATTGGCCATAATTTTTGGATTGTCCAAGTTCTACATGTACTTGTATGGTCGCAAGTTCATACTGTGTACTGATCACAAGCCTCTGTTGAAGATATTCGCACCAGACTCAGCAACACCAGTGTTAGCAGCAGCTCGTCTTCAGCGGTGGTCACTTCTTCTAGCTGCGCACCAGTATGAAATTCGATACAGGTCTTCAACAGACATTGCCAACGCTGATGCTCTGTCAAGACTCCCTTTAAGGTTCCAGAAGGATGCAAGTGTAGAAGAAGACATATTTAACGTTGCAGTTGGCCAGCTGAACCGGCATGCAGTTTCAGCGAAACAGATTGCACGAGAAACATCCCGGGACAAGATCCTGTCAAAAGTACTTTCATTAACCAGCACGGATGGAATCAAACGTGTGATGACCCAGAATTGAAGCCATATGTTATTTGTAAACATGAGCTGTCAGTGGAGCAAGGGTGTCTTATGTGGGGCCTTAGAGTCATCATACCTCCTGTGTTCCGGAAGCAAGTTCTTGACGAGTTACATGGGGCACATCCAGGGGTAGTAAGAACGAAGGCAATGGCGCGCAGCCATGTCTGGTGGCCAAAGGTAGACAGTGCCATTGAGGAAACTGTCCGCAGTTGCCAACAATGTATGACGACCAGGACCGCTCCTCCCGCAGCACCACTACATCCCTGGGTCTGGCCTTCCAATCCGTGGCAACGCGTACATGTAGATTTTGCTACTCACGACGGTAATCACTACCTCATTGCGGTGGATGCACACTCAAAATGGCCAGAGGTAATTGGGCCAATGAAAACCACAAATGCAGAGGCTACAGTAAATGCCATGCGCTGTATGTTTGCAAGATATGGGTTGCCAGAACAAGTTGTCAGTGACAATGGTCCACCATTTCAGTCCACCGAATATGGAGATTTCCTGATAAAGAATGGTATTCAACGGGTCCTAGTGTCTCCTTACCATCCATCTTCAAATGGTCAAGCGGAATGCTTTGTGAAAACTTTTAAAAACTTTATGAAGGCATCAAAGACCCAAACCAATCTCCTACAGCGGATACAGAACTTCCAGTTGAGTTATCGTAGTATCCCTCACACCACCACAGGTTGTTCGCCTGCAAAGCTTTTCCTACAACGCGAAGTTAGAACCAGATTGTCGCTTGTGAAACCTGATACAGCTTGTGTAGTGGCAGCAAACCAGTCTAAGATGAAAACTTATCATGATCAACATACCAAGCTTAGAGAGTTTTCACCTGGTCAAATGGTATTGGCAAGAGATCATCGATCTGATCAAAAGTGGCAACCGGCAACTGTCCTGGAAAGGAAGGCACCTCATTCGTATACTGTCACCTTGCCTGATGGAAGGACCTGGAACCGCCATGCAGATCATCTCCTGCAGGATAAGTCTAACGTCGATCTCCAAACTGAGCCAATACCTAACCACCTGGGAAGTCAACCACTGCCACAAGCAACACCACTCACACCTCCACGACAAACATCTCCATCACCCTCACCTTCACCACCTGTAAAAAGTGTTGGAACCGAGTCAGACATCACCATACAGGGCAGAGCAAGTCCAATGGAATCTTCAACGGGTGCAGAGCAGATGCCAGTAGTTAGAAGATCAAAAAGAGTCGTGAAACCCCCACAGAGGTTGATAGAGCAAGCTTAAGCCCGAACATTGAACATCAAACATTTATTTTGAGCATATTTATTTCGAACAATTATTGTTATTATTTCCTTTATGATGATATTGTCTTAATCCAGAGAAGAGGTATTATAGTACGACTTATTTGAAGTACTCCATACTTGAGCCTGCGATCACAGACATACAATTATATATAAGGTAGCCATTTTGTAGTTAGATTCATTCTGTTGTATTAGTGCTGTACATTTAATAAAGCTCACAAGAACATAACACATGGTAAGCACTGTATCAAGACACCAGACGACGCATGGCTTTCAGGAAATAAATGTTTTTCTCCCGGTGCTTATCGACAGAATAATGTTATAGAAACTGATCTAAAATCGGTAAAACCGTTATTTTTGAATACTAAGATATGTATAGTTTTGCGTTAATATTTGTATTTCAGAATATGCATGTAACTTGAGGAATTTAAACTTTCTATTTCAAATTACCAGGACTTTGCACGCGTTACACTGAGGAAAGTTAACAGACAGCATCTTGAGGCAACATATTGATATTGTATTACCTATAAATGTTTATTTTTAACCAATGACATATTGATGCGATATTAATACGTCCCCTTGTCCTTTGACGTAATCGAACTATTACAAGCGAACATTCTCACTTCTCATGACATTTGTTCGTGTTCGTGTTCGTGTTCGTGTTCGTGTTCGTGTTCGTGTTCGTGTTCGTGTTCGTGTTCGTGTTCGTGTTCGTGTTCGTGTTCGTGTTCGTGTTCGTGTTAGTAGATTTTAGTCAATGTAACTATTACAATCATTACAAGAGTAATGAACTGATTGTTCTCGATTCCCTTGAGAACAGTAAACAATACAAAAACGCAAAAACGTTTAGGTGTGAACGGAGACTTTGCCGTGTTTTACTACATTTAAATAGGACCAAAACATACAAGGTCATCACTATTATTTTCTTTAAGACAATTAATTGAAAATATTTTATTTATATATTAATCTGAATAAACTATATTTGCTAAAATTATTCCCACAGAAATAATAAATGCTGAATAATAGACATATTTTCACTATACTAGTATTATATATGCGTAAGCTTCCGTTCCGTTCCGTTCCGTAAAATAATGCGACGTCGAGTTCCGTTCCGTTCCGTAGAATAATGTGGGCCGATAATATACAGTATATACAGTTTTGACTATAGACATGTATATTGTGTATAATAATTGAGTTTATACAGTTAAGTATATGTATACACAATATACACTATTTATATACAGGTGTATATTGTGTATATTCTGCAATACCGCGGCTTAGTGTTCAGAAGATATATGTACAAGTGCAGCTGTTGATACAAACATGGAGCTATCAGAAGAAATCTCAGAAGGTAATGAACAAGGTTTGGCTGGGAGTGAGAATAGTCCACTTTCTATTGACACAGATAATAATAGTGTTTGTGATGTTAACTCTGGCCAGTCAGCATCAATATCACCAGTACCGTGCTCATCAAATTCAGAAGATGAAACAGTTGTAAATACGAAAAGAAAGAAGACAAAGCAAACTACTAAAACTCTCATTAATAATAAGCGGATAAAACTTAAAAACAATGACACAGGAAGGAAAGCAGGATATCATGTTGCAGCACTCACAGAGGCAACTTGACCTTCAGGAAACCATAGTTAAAGAATTATCTAAGAAAGATGGTCTAGAATCAGCAATGAAGTCCATGGCTGAATCTACAGCATTACTAAATAGGACCTTGGCACAAGGTATGCAATTTATGTTTCAAGGGTTTCAACAACCAGGGCCTCCTGTGAGTCAACCGCAATTTGTGGTTCCCCAGTATGCACCACGCCCTGCTCAATTCCAAGTAAATGAGATGCCAGTATTTCAGCCCCACAGAGGCAGCCAAGTCAATCATGTTGACTTGACAGACTTCAGTTTCATTAACTATGACACTCAGAGTGATTAATCATAGATATGTGTTCCAAATGGATGGTACTACATGTAAGTTCTCCAAAAAGTTAAGTTTCTTGTTTGTTTGTTTGTTTGTTTGTTTGTTTGTTTGTTTGTTTGTTTGTTTGTTTGTTTGTTTGTTTGTTTGTTTGTTTGTTTGTTTGTTTGTTTGTTTGTTTGTTTGTTTGTTTGTTTGTTTGTTTGTTTGTTTGTTTGTTTGTTTGTTTGTTTGTTTGTTTGTTTGTTTGTTTGTTTGTTTGTTTGTTTGTTTGTTTGTTTGTTTGTTTGTTTGTTTGTATGGTTGTTTTTTTTGTTTAGAATCAAACTGCTTCTTATTTGTAAATAGTTTAGTATTGTACTTTTTTCACTGCCTGTCAAACTGTTGTCATTAAAGTTCATTTTATAGTTGTTGGCTGTACAGTAATTGATTTTTAAGAACTAGTGCAGGTAGTGATACACTATAGAACAGCCTCTCAAAACAATAGAAGGTGTATAATGGTGTAATTGAGAAATCAATACTGTTTTGCTTCAATCACAAGGAACTAGGAGTGCACCAGTTAATGCTTTTTGCTACCTGGCCAGATACCGGATTTGCTGGATAGTTGGTGGGAAAATCTGGTTGGATATCCAGCCGAATACTGGATATTTTTAAATGTGTACAAGTTTTGGTACCTCTAGTGGAATACTTGAATTGCTTAAAAAATAGTGGTTGTTTAACATATTTTCTGAGTTGTAACCTACTTTGTGACTGAATTATTAGTATTTCTGCCTCAAACTCTTCTGCAAAATGAATATTATTTCGGATAAACTTTGAAAATACAGAGAAAAACAGTTGTTGCCACCATTTTGTATGCGGCCATCCTGGGAACGAGACATTTAACTGTGACAATGGGCTTGTCTCACCCCCACGTGACCCTGACCTCTTCCTTATTGTGATTGGTCAATTAGTGTTTGAGGGAATACATTTTGCCCTCAAACACTATAACTGGCAATCATAGTAAGGAAGAGGTCAGGGTCACAAGGGATCAGACAAGCCCATTATCCCCTTTGGTTAATTGCGCGTGCACTTTTCTAAGTTTAAAAGCCCTGTCAAAATTTCACTCTTTGAGAAATAAATGGTGCTGGATATTCTATACACGTCATGTATAGTGTATATTATTATTACTTCAAGAATTTACTTGGATCCTGGAAAATTACCCAAAAGTAATGCCAAATTATCAAGAAACAAATTATCCGGTATCCGGCTGGATAGTAGAAAATATCCAGCTGGATAGTAAGATTTTTCACTATCCAGCTGGATACTATATCAGGTGCACCCCAACAAGGAAAAGTTTAGGAGAACTCTGAATAAATGGTTCTTGTGAGTTATCCCAAACTTTGACAGGGCTTTCCAGATAAGCCAGTGACCAGGTTATTTTTATAGCCTTTTGGATATGGTAAAAATTCAGGAATGATGGCAGATCAGTAATCTGTATGCAGTAATAAAGTCTATATGAGCACGAAAGTTGATGTATATACATCTGATGTTTATTTACATGCAATATATTTGGCAGAGAGTCCAACATAGGTCTATTTGGCATAAAAGATTTTATAGTATATCACTTTTTTACAAAATGCTTCCGTTCCGTAGAATAATGTGGGCCTAATTTAGCAGTCATAAATATATGACTGCTAAATTAGGCCCACATTATTCTACGGAACGGAACGGAACGGAACGACACTTTCTTTGTCGGAGTTTGTTGGAGTGCATATAACTGCCAGTAATGATAAATTCAATGATACTGCAAGATATCTATTAAATAAAGAAACTTTATACAAATAAAAAAAATAAAACTGCAAATAGCCAAAACGTCTATAAAACAGTGTTTAGAACTATCTGTCGACCAACCTCGTACCCAGGATCTTATATCCGAGAAGAAAATGCCGACCGGAAAAATGACACTTTAGCTATTTATAAGCAATAAGAACTAAAAATAGATTAAAAGCGTGGGAAAAGGACTGGAACAGAAAAACTGTTTTTTAGACAAAAAAATACAACAAACGTTTACATTTTTTATCAGTTAACATTTTTTTATAATGTCAAATAAATGCATTAACCGCTTTTCTTTCTTAGATACCAACAAGCTACTTTCTAACATTCTTTTAACCGTGAATAAATTATATTGTCACCAATGTCACCTCCCCCGTTACAATTTTCCAGCCAATATATATTAGATGGCGTTTTATGGTCATTTTTGGAAACCAAAATAAATCTTTTTAGTGACTCTTTTGAAAAGAAAATATTGTGCATAAGATGTCTGTTGTATATTAACATGTCATCAGTAGAGCGGATTTGCCACCCAGCAAAGTTACCCAATTACTAAACCGGGGGCATGTATACTAGTCTATTCATAACCATACCAATACTACGTACAATTACGTTATATTTGTCAAATAAAAAGATAATCAGAGTTATCTCTTGGAAATTCAACTCATCTGAACTTTAAAATAAACAGATTCCTGAGCGTTACAGCATCAAATTACATTGCAAACATTAACAGCGTTCCGGTAAAATAATGCAATGACAAGTTCCGTTCCGTAGAATAATGTGGACCGCTAAATTAACATTCTTTTATATGCATAGCTATTAGACCCTGTGAACTCATTCTCTTGAACAAAATTCAAAATGGTTTTTACTTTAAATGAGGTCACAGTGATAGGTTCTATGTGCATATAAAATAATTTTAATTTGGCCACCATTTGTCAACAAAAGCTAATTCTAATATCTGGTAATGTGGACTTGGTATTTAGCACATCCATACATGTGTATCCATAATATCCATACATTCGTATATTGGCAAAGCATTCTCCTTATAGTAGTGGTAGTCACAATCACATATTGGAAGTGAATGTCACCCTGCAAAGGGTCTATTCCTTTGAGAAAACAAAACATAAACTTCAAAAAAAGTGACAACATCCTAAAATTACCATTCTAAATCTTAGGCATCTCTTTAAATGATGAATAGAGTGAATTGTATGTTTAAGCATGAATAACCATGGCCTAAAGAACTATCCATTTAGTATACATGCATATATGATTTTGTGGATTTGCAAACAACTGCCAGTAGTAATATTATTATTAATTTTATTATTATTACTATTACTAGTATTTTTATTAATATTGTTATTAATATTATTATTATTATTACTATTATTTTATTATTATTATTATTACTATTAATATTAATATTATTATTATTATTATTACTATTATTATTATTATATTATTATTATTATTGTTGTTGTTATTATTATTACTATTACTGTATTATGGGTAATTATTACATTGTGATATATGCATTGGTATATCTCACCCTCTTCTCTGCTGGAACACATGGCCGTGGTGCTCTTTGATCTGGCGTGATATAGGGTCGCAGTTCGTCAACGAGATTAACGAAAGATTTCTTTGCCCATCCTAAAGTTTTTTTTCCAGTCCTCATCCAAACATTGATCTTGAATCATATTTTCCCACCAGGAATCAGTTCTACCAGGTTTCACCCAGAATCGTCTCTTTCTTCGTCTCTTCGTTTTCTTAAAAGAGCGTCGCCCACTTTGTAGCGCTGCTAAAAGCCCTAGTTTGCGACGTTTCGCAAGACGCTGAAGAAATAAAACGTTTGATATAGAAATTGTCAACATAATCGCAGTAATGGCTGCAGAAAGCATATAAACTAATTCGATGGACGCCATCTTTGTTTCAGCAGTGAGTGCTATGAGCTGATCATGTAAACGCGGTACGAACACCATGATCTCGTACCGGTATGACTTTCATATCAGTATGAGATCTTCATGTAAACACCCCTTAAGCTATTTGGCCGAACGAACTGTAGGTATGTTGTAGCCAGATGCATTATCTTTCTTCCAGTATATTTTGAAGCTACTACAGTGGTGTATTTCTCGATAAAACATTCTGAGAAAACATTATAATACACACGGAAAACCAATTCAAAATCGCGGGTGCTATTACGATTTGGACATTGTTCGGTTCGGTATTTCACTTTTTTTAGGAAAACTAAGGTGTTTCGTCGGATGAACTGTACGTATGTCGTAGCTAGATGAATTATCTTTCTACTCATATATTTTATAACTTCTACAGTCCTTTATTTCTCGACAAAACGTTCGTGGCAGGACATTATAATACATACGAGGAAAAAAAATCCAAATAGCGGCCGCTATTATAATTTGGCCATTGTTTGGTATTTCCTTTTTTTATGAAAACTAAGGTATTTTGTCGGATAAACTGTAGGTATGTTGTAGCCAGATGAATTATCTTTCTTGCAGTATATTTGAAGCTACTACCAGTGGTTTATTTCTCGATAAAACATTGTTAGAAGACAGACTATAATTTGTATTATATGTATTATGTATTATAACACATAGCAGCCGCTATTAATCATTTGGCCATGTTCGGTATTTCAGTTTTTTTATGAAAACTACGGTCTTTTGGTGGGATAAAGTGTACGTATGTTGTAGCTAGATGAATTATCTTTCTTCCAGTATATTTTAAGCTACTACTATGGCAAGCCAAACATGTCAAAAGTGGTATGAGTTTCAGATTACTATGTACGAGATACAGATTACCCATTGAGAATTGGAGATTACCTGTCGAGAAAGAAAGATCATATGTTGAGAAATAAAATTTACCTGTCGAGAAACAAAGATCGTATGTCGAGAATGTAGAAAGTATAGGTCGAGAAAAGAAAAAGAGTACATGTCGAGATTGTGGAAAGTATAGGTCGAGAATTTACAAAAACCCATGTCGAGAATGTGGAAAGTACAGGTCGAGAATAAACAGGTCGAGATTTCTAGGCCCCAGTACCAACGCATCGATTACGTCATATTCGCGTACACGATCACGCAACGAAGGCCTGGAAACAAACTAAAATGGTGGACAATGTTGACGAGTTGCGAGAGTTTTTACAATCGTTAAATTGTCTTTTTGAAAACATAAAAAGACTTCGGGACATTGACGACATAAATGGGTTGGAGCACTGTAAAAGAAAGCTTGAAAATTACATTTCAATACTGACTGCAATAGCTGTTGCCGTAGAATTGTAGAGAATGTAAGACAGACTGAGGACATGTCCCTACAAGTGCTCGTGGAAGATTTGCTATCATTGTCCAGACAAAAGCTTCAAGATCTAACTGTTTATTTGAATAATATTTCTGTTGAAGAAGGATGTTCTAATCCTCTGGGTTTTTTGCCAAGCACAGGTGGGAGACCTCCATACGATGTCAAAAAAGAGCAAATCGAGCAATTACGCGAAACTGGCATGAACTGGAGAAGTATAGCGACATTTCTGGGACTATCTGACAGTACTCTCTTTAGAAAGAGAGTCGAGCTAGGGGTGGATGGTAAAACAACTGAAATTTCCAATGACGAATTAGATAACCAGATTAGAGAAATTCTCCATTTAACACCATATAGTGGAGAGTCTTATGTCAGGGGGAGCCTTAAAGGCAGGGACATACATGTGCAAAGATCAAGAATCAGAAAAAGTCTATGTAGGATTGATGGAGGTTTGTAATCCATGGCTGCATCGATGGCTTTAGCCTAACAATAATTTATCTGAAGTGTTTTACCAACAACAAAGCATGCACTGTTCTTCAGTGTTTCGAAGAAGGCGTTCAAGAATTTGGTCTCCCTGCTAGAGTCCGTGGAGACCAAGGTATGGAAAACATTGATGTAGCAAGATACATGATTGCTAATAGAGGTCAAGAAAGAGGAAGCTTTATAGCTGGATGCAGTGTCCACAATCAAAGGATTGAGAGACTCTGGGCAGAGGTTAACAGAGTTTCTTCAGATCTATTTAAGTTTCTGGAAAATAATGGAATCCTGAATTCGCTTGATGAAGTGCACTTGTTTGCTCTACAATATGTTTATCTCCCAAGAATCAATACATCACTGGTATAGTTTATAAATCAGTGGAATCATCATGGTATGCGAACAGCACGTCATCAGTCACCGTTAGCTTTGTGGTACACTGGAATGATGAATCTCCCTAATGAATCTACTGTAATTAACTGGGAGACATTTGGTATTGACTATGATGGACCAATCCCTGAGGTTAGCACAAATAATAATGTTATCGTACCAGACTTTGAAATTGTACTCACAGAAGCCCAATTTCAACAGCTACATCTTGCTGTGGACCCCCTTGCAGATGATGGAGAGTACGGCATTCACCACTTTGTAAAAGCTGTTGAAATTCTCCAAAATTTTCTTTCCGAATGAACGAATAATCTCAAAATATTTTACTCTTTCAGTACAAGAACAAATTATCAACTCCAACCTATTCTAAGTTTATATTACTGTTATTCCATTACAATGCACTGCATATAGTGGTAAATATCTTGAAATTAACATTAATTATTCGTAGATTTTGGAACTCACTTTTTAGGCTGTTATCACTTATCAATGAACCAGTCAAATCAACCTGCTTGTAACGATTTTATTCTTTATTAAGTCTCAAATCTGAGAAGATTAGCCAAGTGTCACAAGTTGAAAACAATGTGCATAAATAACAATATACTATAGTGTAAGGACATACTCAGGCTTTACATGTATATTATTACCTATTAAGTAGAGACGTACGGTATATATTCATTACCTTATTTACTCCATTACAGTAAGCCCCAAATAAGCACCGCATATGAGAAAAAATATTAAAGAACACCACTTTCGAATAAGTGCCGCATTCATTGACAATGCGGTGCTTATTCAAAGTACAGTACAGGTACTAGCAGAATAGCCAAACTAAAAAGCAAGTAGGGTACACAACTCATAAATCTAAACCAACCTTGGAAATTTATGTTCCATTGACTGTGATATTTTTAAAAATACGGAGTTTTAGGATTTGAAAAATTTTTATTTAACAAATAGAAAATGGCTTGCCTGTCTCTATACTGTGGTAAAAACACGAATGACATCATTTCAACCGAAGCAGAGTGTTTTCATGCATTTTTTTCTGGTTGAAATTGTTTTTTTCGTTTTTCTATCACAGTATAGAGTCACGTGCAAATGCCATTTTCTATTTGTTGTATAAAATGACTAACCGTTTTAAAATGAGAAACCACCATGGCGTAATCAAATAAATACGCCTGTGACTTTATATGTCATTGATCAAGTTATTCCATTTATCTCATTACACTATATTACTTTTCCCCCTTCATATATTATTCTTTTAAATTTGCAACATGTACAGTACTGTATTTCACTATAAAATAGTTAACCGTAGTGTAGAACTTCAACTAAATAGTTTTATAAAGTGAATGATAAAAGTAATTATATCTTCTCAATTTGTGAAGAAGTTCACTTCTGAAAACAAATTATTGACAAAATAGAAACCTAGCAAATAATATAAACCCTAGCAAATAATATAAACTACAGTGTATTTATATAAACAGATCTGCAGTCTAAATCATATCAAATGACCATGCCTGGTCTTCCTTCATGATATTTGTGAATTCTTCAGCTGGAGCTGGATATGACTCATACGTGGCTGGTAACTCGATCATTGGAATACATGTACGAGCTATCGAGCGTCGCTGTAATCCATCTAACAATGTGAAGGAGATTTCAATAGAATCACAAGTGATTACATCGCTTCCTGTGCAGAAGTGAAGAAACATTGCCAATGCTGTTCCTTCTAAGGACTTGACAAATCTCTTCAGATGATCAAGGCTCTGACGTTCAGCGTCATTCGAAGGCTCCGCTTTGAACAATTTAACAATTTTCTTAGCTGTAGGACGCTTATTTTGGTATAGTTGCTTGAGCCCCTCCAGGGTCTGGAAACAATCCTCCTGGCGTAGTAGGTTTACAATTGGGGTCCAGCAAATAAGAACATACTTGGGTTTCTGGATCAATTCTTGATGGGCTAGTTCGACAATTATTGTTTTAACATTGTCTTTTGTAGGCAGTTTAAAGCATTTAAAAGTAGAAAGAAACTCCAGGGTATCTTCATCACTGGGGTCAAATGCATCACCCATACACTTGTCCAGAACCTCTTTATCTTCTGGTGCAATGTACTCTGAATGACTCCAGCAGAAATTCGGGAGTGATACTTTCTTCTCCAAACAAGCACGATGCAATGAATAGATGGGAAAGTTTGAGTGGAAAGTACTTCAGCTTCTTATAACCATAAACAAGGACTCGAGCGATAGCCTCCCATTCTTTCTTTTGGAGGTCATGTCTTATGAATGGGATCTTCTCATTGCTTCCTACTGTGAGTGCAGTAAAGCACTCTTGCCAGAAATTTGTCAAAACATCCAGCATAACCCCTCGGCCTTTTCCATCTCTTGCTGACCCATTTGCATCGATGACAACAACATTGAGATTGAAATTCAGAATATTTTTATCGCTGAATATTTCTATGAGATCCTTACGAATTGTGCACCGATGCACAGTGATACTTTTGTCCTCAGCATGGCAATCAAGCATACAAACCAGCTCGCTGTCATCTGAAAAAAACCGGGAAAAAACCTCAAGTGTAGACCAATATGTTTCATTTACATGTATTTTCAAACTAACTGTAACTAATACTATTACCAGAAGGTCTATTGGCATCCTGTATCAAGTGATACACTGGCACAAGTGGTTATACTGAGCTTTCTTTTGAACTTTTTCTCATCAGTTACTGAGCATTTTAAAAATAGGTGCCAGTAACACAGCCAATCAGACTGCAACATTTTGAATAGATAAAGTACTATTCGGGTTTCTACTAATTTGGAATTGAATTGACAAAAATACATACAATTGTATGCTGTATACAGTTAAACTCAGTATGCATAGTTACCATGATCCAAAAAAATAATTCCTTCCTCATTAATGACTGATGAGTACTCAAGATTCTCTGCAAGATCCTGATGATTGGTTGGAGGATGCTGATTATTGATGGAATCTTGGTTATTGGAAGAATACTGACTGCTGGCTGGAGGATGCTGACTTCTACCTGGAGGATGCTGACTGTTGGCTGGAGGATGCTGACTGCTAGCTGGAAGATGCTGACATCTACCTGGATGCTGACGGCTAGCTGGAGGATGATGGCTGCTAGCTGGAGGATGATGACTCCTAGCTGGAGGATGTTGACTGCTAGCTGGAGGATGCTGGTTATGTCCATCCTCAACTAAAACAGATTGAATACTCTTAAAAATACTGGGCAAAATAAGTATTATTCTTTTGTATGGATATTAATTAGCTTCCCTAGTATCATTATCTTGTACAAAATTTAACAGAAGTTTTGTAAGAAGAAAACAATTCTAAAGGGGTCAATTAATATGAATCAGACACCATTCTTTGGTTAAAAACTTTATTTCAATTTAATTTGCATTTGCAATATATTTTTTTATTATTACATTCCTGTTTACAGAACAAAATGTCTAGTCCTTCATGAATGACTAAACTTTTTGATCCTTAATTCTGAAAAGGCCATAAAAAATCTGCAAGATCTCGATGCGAATTTGTATTGATTTAATTTCACATCTCTGTAGCTACTTTATATAACTAGACTAAGAGACATATAACAGTTTCAGCAAACAATTCATATGGCTCAAAACCTTGTAACCTTAAGTAACCTAAACACCAGCTCAAGACCTTGTATACTTAGTGTTTGACAGCATTTAAATCTTTATGATAAAATATTAAGTGTGTTGTGCTTTTTACATTAATGGAGATGGGAGGATGGTATAATAGTACATGTACATATAATGGACATAACCATATATCGTACAAGATATTGTCCCAGGTGGCCAGGAACAATATTCTAGATAAATAATGTCGTTAGGAAACAACTTCCAAGGGGGGAGGGGGGAGTTACTCTCATATACAAGGTGTACGGTATGTGCTGCCCTATAGGGTGTGGTTTCAGGGTCTGGGATAAGGTATATGAATGGTGTATTTTGGTCTGTAATAGGTTGCCTATTTTGGTCTGTAATAGGGTGCCTATTTTGGTCTGAAATGGAGTATGGATGCTGACGTGACACCAGTGCTGGGATAAGGTATTTATTTATTTTTAGCTTAAGACTGAGATAGGTATAGAAAAACACCTTTTTAGGTCTAGGATAGGATTTTGAGGTCACAACAGCACACCCCTACCTAAAAATTGCCAGAGTACCCCCCTGGGCAACTTGCATTATGGTTGTGGTCCACTGGTTTTAAAAGACAGAGTTGGCATCTCTGCGTGAGAAACAACCCTAAATAAATACATGTACATAATGTACTGTATGTTATTGCCACTGCACATTCAGTATTATACCATACTTTAACTGTTAGATAGAATATTGGCCCATACTCAACACGACAAAAAATAGTAGAATGGTTTGTTATTTTGTACTAACCAGATTGATGAGTTGGCGATCGGGTCTCACGTATACTGGCTTCTCCTTGAACAATCGGTGCAAAATTACACCATCAATGCCATCTTGACCTGGGGCTAACATAGGTACTACAAGGGTGCTGTGGATCGACATCAAAATTTCTAAGTCAACGTTCCATGTCTTGTCGCCGAATGCCATTCTTATTGCTGTTTCCACTTGCCCAGCGTTCATATCTTTTGTGAACTGGCATGCTGAAATGACATGCCCGTGATCTATCAGCAACAATTTACTTCCCTGGTGTGGGAACACTTCATCTTTGGGACCTCCAAGTAATACTAGGTCCCGCAGAAACGGCATTTTATTTCTATTATCTGAAGCTCTTGGACGTTGTGCAGTAGCTCGTCGTCTTGTTAAATTCCTAGGCACGGAATATCTAGGTGCAATTACCCTTTCGTAATGGGAAGAAGTGCTTCTGTTACTGTTACTGTTTATACTATTACCATTTATAGTTGCAGTGCCAGTACTTGTGTCCGCTCTGCTGACAGTCTGATTGTTGGCTTGATGGGAAGAAACTGTTCCACCATTCCTACCAAAAACTCTTGCAATCTCCTCATTGCTTCCAGATCCGTTGGACGAACTCAAAATGCCTTGCGAAAGATCCTCAACTCTGTTTATTAGTTGTTGAACGATATTCGTAGTTCTGTCCGCCATGATGGCAAACAGGAACATATTTGGCGCGAACTTAATTGGGCGCGAATATGACGTAATCGACGCGTTGGTACTGGGGCCTAGAAAACTCGACCTGTTTATTCTCGACCTGTACTTTCCACATTCTCGACATGGGTTTTTGTAAATTCTCGACCTATACTTTCCACATTCTCGACCTGTACTTTCCACAATCTCGACCTGTACTTTCGACAATCTCGACATGCACTCTTTTTCTTTTCTCGACCTATACTTTCTACATTCTCGACATACGATCTTTGTTTCTCGACAGGTAAATTTTATTTCTCAACATATGATGTTTATTTCTCGACTGGTAATCTCCAATTCTCAATGGGTAATCTGCATCTCATACCACTTTTGACATGTTTGGCTTGCCATATACTACCACTGGTTTATTTGTCGATAAAACATCATTCTTAGAAGACAGACTATAATTTGCATTATATGTATTATGTATTATAACACACATAGCGGCCGCTATTAATGATTTGGCCATGTTCGGCATTACCCTTTTTTATGAAAAGTAATGTATTTGGTCCGATAAACTGTACGTATGTTGTAGCCAGATGAATTATCTTTGTTCCAGTATATTTTAAGCTACTACCACTGGTTTATTTCTCGATAAAACATTCTTAGAAGACAGGCTATAATTTGTATTATATGTCTTATGTATTATAACACATAGCGGCCGCTAGCAGAAAAATATTTTGGGATCACTTCGAGCCTTGGTAACCTGGCCTATGACGGAAGTATCTGTTTTTCTGCGTGCGTAGAGGAAATGCTTACATTGCTCAATTTCCGTACAAATACGTGCTAAATTTTTATTATTTGCGTTAACGCCAGACAATTTTTATTCAACACAGGGAGGTCCAGGCCTCAAAGTGTTAAATTTGATATCGCACTCCTTGCAGCCCGACTATATCGCTTCTCCTAGGTTCCTAGTCAAAGGTTTACGTTTGTTAAAGTTTTACAGTTGAGTTCAGTGATGATTTTGAATAATGATTCTTCATCTAAAGGCCACTGAAAATCAGGGAATTTTGCTTTGCTAACAGCATTGTGCAAGCGTTGCTGTCTGTTACGCCATACCAGATTGTTTACTTTTGTTTTGGTATTAGTGAAAGTAGTTGCGTTTCTGTGGGATGTCCCGAGTAGATCGTATCCAGGAAGGAATAATAACAATTTTGAATTTGCATCCCTCTTAGGAAGCCCTGATGACCCGTATTACTTATAGCAAATTTTGCATCATCTATTTCTAGCTTCTCCGACCCGTTAAGCACATTAGAAAATAAAATCTTAAGCTGATGAGCTCCTTCCAGTATCGGTGAATAGTAATTGTAACTACGCTATAATTCTGAACCTATCTTATAATTTCTAATAAGAACATCAAGAATGTCGCACTTCATGATCACGCTTTCTGCTAAACAGCGACTCCTGTCGTTGTGTCGCATGTGCAGTAATTCATTTCCGTATGGCGTTACAGACTAGCAACGCTTGCAGAAGGAGTGCGATATCAAATTTAGCGCGAATAATTAAAAATTTAGCACGCATTTGTACGGAAGTTGAGCAACGCAAGCATTTCCCCTAAGCGCGCAGAAAAACAGATACTTCCGTTATAGGCCAGGTTACCAAGGCTCGAAGTGATCCTAAAATATTTTTCCGCCGGCCGCTATTATTGATTTGGCCATGTTCGGTATTTCCCTTTTTTTATGAAAACTAAGGTATTTGGTCAGATAAACTGTACGTATGTTGTAACGACATCAATTATCTCTCTGGCAATATATTTTATAACTTCTACAGCGGATTATTTCTTGAGAAAACGTTCGTACTTAGACGGACTAGGCAAATTTTGTCACAATTTTTAGTCGTAATTTTGGCCAAGTCAGCATTCGTGATTTCCCTTTTTTAGGATAACTAAGGTATTTTGCTGGATAAACTGTACGTATGTTGTAGCCCGATGAATTATATTTCTTCCAGTATATTTCAAGCTACTACAGTGGTTTATTTTGCGATAAAACATTCGGAGAAGACCGATTATATAATACATAAGAAAAACCAAATCAAAATAGTGGACGCTGTTATTCTTTGGCGACATTCGGTATTTCACCTTTTTTCGTAAAAAAGTAAGGTAAATATTTCCTAACATAAACTTTTCGTATGTGAACAACAGAACGTGTCACGAAACGTCTTCCAATATTTTTCGGATTTTGCAATTTTTTAAATAATTTTTTTTGGCTTGTTTACGTCATTTCCACGATGACGTCATTGTGTAATTAAAGGATGTCTGACGTCATGGTCACGTGTGTGCACGCACAGGACCCTTACGTTTCCGAGTATATCAACACAACGTGCAACGACGTGTTTAGGAATATTTTGCAGAATTTTTAATTTTTGGAAAAAAGAAATCATGTTGTTTTCGCTTGTTTACATTATTTTCAAGATGGCGTCATTATCTACCTTGAAACGGTATGACGTTATCTTTTGGTGCGAAGAGTTGTAGTACCTAGGTCTTCCATAGTACGCATAAAATGCGTACCAAATTGTGAAACAGGCTGAGTTACCCTGTGTCAAAATGTTCCATTTTGTTTTGCTGTGTCTGGAGCGATGTTTACACAAGGCTAACCCCCCTGATTTCATTTCACATCTGTCAAATTTTTTTGGGGAGTACCCCAGTACGTGTTCTCTGAAACGTATATAGTCGCATGCCCGTTTATAATTTTTCAGAGAAGTTACAATATGTATATTAACATGTAAAGAAATGTCAGAAATTAAAAAAACGCATAGCAATATAATTGTATGTAAAAAAACAGTGAAATTGATAACCTTACGTTAGGTGTCAAGTAACGTACACGTGAACGTGTGAATAACTGGCTTGTGGCAGCCAAGCGTTCATAGCGACGTTGCTTTTTGATCCTTCGATGTCGGCTCTTCCTATCATTGCGAAGCAGAATTCGCCAAGCGTCGGATTGTTCACCCACCAATAGGGAACGTGAGCTGGGTTTAGACCGTCGTGAGACAGGTTAGTTTTACCCCTACTGTTGAAGTGTTGTTGCAATAGTAATTCTGCTCAGTACGAGAGGAACCGCAGATTCAGACAATTGGCATTTACACTTGGCTGAAAAGCCAATGGTGCGAAGCTACCATCTGTTGGATTATGACTGAATGCCTCTAAGTCAGAATCCGTGCTAGAAAGCAACGATTCATTCCTCTGGATGATCTTAGGCGAACGAGAATAGAGGTCCCCGGGCCTCCTGCGTCACAATGTGCCGACGAGCAGACTACGCTCCGATGTGCTACCCTGACCAAAATCTAAATTTTCCAGAGCTAAATCCTTTGCAGACGACTTAAATAAAGAACGGGGTATTGTAAGCAGTAGAGTAGCCTTGTTGCTACGATCTGATTCGACGCCCCGCCAGATTCAGCCTTGGCGCGCCACGCGGCGCCCGACCTCGATCTATATAGACGAGGCGGGCGCGAGCGCGGCGCGACGGCGGCGCACTTCCGGCGGGCGAGCGTCAATGACGGTTGACTGCCGGCTAGAAGGCCGCGGGGAAGGTGGATCCGCCCACGGGCGGGTTGTTAAAGCCCCGCAATCGCATGGCCGGCGGGCGACTGTGGCAAGCGCCGCGACGCGTGGCTCGTCTTTAGGGGCGGGGCTGGTGTCCTGTTCGGTTGGTCCGGCTGTCGACTGTGGCGGACGGCTCGCCAGTGCGCTGGAACTGCTGCCGGTCAACAGGGCGGTGACGACACACGACGCATCGAGGTCGTTAACGACCATACGGCTCTATCCGACCCGTCTTGAAACACGGACCATGGAGTCTAACATGTGCGCGAGTCTCTGGGTGATGGAAACCCGTCGGCGCAATGAAAGTAAAGGCGACGTCACAAAATATTTTCCCATGCAACTTGGGTGATTAAAAGGTACAAGCCCGAAGCACTGGTGGAGATTGAAAATATAAACCAAACCGTGGAGTATCAAACCAAGAAGGTCTGTAACTACATATTATAAGCATATAAAATAAAGATCTGCGCATATATTTTATAATTAATAGGTACGAATACAAGGGGTACATAATCCCAGGGTGTGGCATGTCCCCAAATAACAGTTTACCATATATGGTTACTAAATATTTATATAATAATATAGATAACAAAAGATTTGATTTACACAGGTATAATTATATTGTAGCCCCACTGAATTCCCTATTTTAGCCTGCAAAATACACTACAATGGCTAATAAAATTATTATTATAATTTCATGTATTATTTTTGTAGGTTGTGCAAATGCACCATCTGGCTCAAAACTTTGCTATTCAAATTGAAGAAAAAATTAAGAAAGAGGACTTGTCAGAAGTATATGGCCCAACTCTTAAGTATAAGAGTATTTATTTAGGAAACATGGCAAGTGGGGAGAGTGTGAGTGTGGAAGAATTTGTGGAAGGTACTTTCAACAAATATGTCAATAATGATGGGTTGCCTTGTGGTGATGAAGAAAATGAATTGTTTCGCAAAGCTGAATGTTTGTCACATTATTCATATGTACAGTCAGAGAAGCAGGTCATGGTAGTTGATATTCAAGGTGCTGGATACAACATGTTTGATCCAGAGATTGCCTCTGCAGTTTTGGTCGACAAACAGGAGGTCATGTTTACAGCAGGAAATCTGTCACAAATAGCTATAGACAATTTTATCCATAGCCATACTTGTAATATGTTTTGCAAGTGTCTAAATTTAGAGCCATTGAGCTAGTTGCACTGCATGGATAAATGCTACAGTCTGAGAAACTGTTTAGATTTAGAGCTGCTGAACTTGTTCAAGCTAACTACTGTTAATGTTCATGTTTTGTTTCTACATGAAAAATATAATATTGAGATGTGACTTTTAATGACACTAAGTTTTGCATATGTACTGTACATGTACCAGACCATACAACATTGTACTTTTTACATTTGCATATAGATTGTTAACCTGAAAAAAACAGCTCTGTATTCCTTGTGTGAGCCCACAAGTTACAATGCTAACCCACTTTCCTCCCCATAGGCTTCTTATAATTATTTTAATATTCAATATACAGCAAAATATTTTCTTTTATTAGTAAGGGTCATAAGTATTTCGTGGATGTACAGTATAGTGAAAACAAGATGTGCCTGCACATAATTATAGAAAGCCTCGGGAGGAGAGTGCATGCAACTAAGTGAACTAACCTGCTCTCACACAAGAAAATTAATTATAAATTGTGACTCTGGTATCACTTACTTAAAAATAGAATATTAAAGGCAAAATGCCCAAATTTGGTTGATATATACAGAGTGTCAAAGAGGATGAATGGTTTTCACATGAGGGCTAATGCCCCCGAGTGTTGCTCCTATGTGACCCCATGGCAGCTGGAATTGAGGCAATTTATTTTTCCCTCAGCAAAAACAACTCAGCAAATAATTAGGGGAAAAAAAAGTATTCTGTTTCTGGTCAGGGCACATGCCCAAATTGACGTGGTGATGTGGTTTGTTGTTTTTTTGCCTGCTTCCCTCCCCCCCCCCCCCCCCCAAGGCAAACCTTGATTGAACAGACATCTGAAACATGTTGAGTATTCTTATAATATACTTGTCACATGGTATACTGAACATATAGCATGAACACATGATTGAAATATGAAGCCTTTAAGCAGTGCCTGCAAACATACCCACGCTTTCTGGCAGATGTTGGTAAAAAAGTAGGACAAAAGTAGGACTAGAATTTTCGAAAAAGTAGGAAGAAAGTAGCACAACGTACAAAAACGTAGGACAAAAGTAGGAATTTTTTGTGATTAATTTCGAATGACAATACCACAAAAATACAATTTAACCCCATTTTTACAAAAATGAAATATACAAAAGTGGCCTCCTCTTCTCCTACAGCCAACCGAGTTTTACTTCTGAGTTTTACGAAACAGTTTTCAAAAAAAAAGATTTTAAGTGAAAAAGTAGGAAAAAGTAGGAAAACTGAGCAATTTTGCATAAAAAGTAGGAGTGCAGAAAAAGTAGGAAAAAGTAGGATCGCCAGTCGCCAGAAAGCCTGCATACCAGTGGTTTTCATAGGAAACATTGGTTAAGAACAGACCGATCAAATATTTAATATCCACTGGTGTCATTTGTAGTCAATATTAAAAATGTTAAAAATAAGTATCGATGCGCAAAAAAACAACATGACGCGCACGCTGACCAGAAATAGAAGACTTTTTTTTTGCCTTATAATAATCTGAAGGTAAATGGTTGCATATAAAAAATTGTTAATTTTAATTAATTTTGCAAAACATTATCTTTAAGATACACATATGCATCTGCACATTGGTCAGGTTCAACTTGTTCAGGAAAGGGAATGGATCTTTCACATCTTGGTCTGAATTCACTTTCTACAAATCTTGATCACTCTCCAAAACGTCTGACATCTCTATGGAGGGTGATCTCCGCCAAAATTAATATCGCACATTTTGTGTTTCGTAATCTGCATTTTCTGTTGACGATTTTCCGTTTTGCTATTCCAAAACCAGATTTTCTTTCATACAAATTCCGTTTAACACATTTTGTTGTTAAGCATTCCATTGTGATGACGTAACATTATTCATGAGTCTTAGAACACGAAATTTGACTCACTTACAGAGGAGGTTGGACAAGCCGTGCAAAGCATCACGGTCAGCTGGCTTTCATTTTTGCGGGGGCGTCTTACTCTACCTCTGACCTCAGACGAGGAATGAACTCTGCCCGGTGGACTGGATGTGCAAAAACGTTTGAAAACCCGTCACAGTTGATCCAGAATTGATAAATCTGATGGTCAGCAAAATACGAGAACAATTCGTGGTTTTCATAGACAATTAATATGATCAGATTGTGCTTTATTTGGCGTATATTCGTGAGAATCGAGGTGAGGATGGCGTTATGGCGGATGAGCATTCATTCGGATTCTACGCATTTTATGTTACAAATAATGGAACAAATCAGAAACGAATTAGAAATTTACAACAAAGAAGGATTTGGTTGTGCTGTGCAACGTGTGATTCGTTACAACTGGAGAAAAGACAGAAAAGCGTGAGGTGAGAAATCAACATTATTTGTTCTTTAGTGGTTAATAATTTCCCTCTCAAATTCTTCCCATTTCTAACCTTATGATGCCGTGGTTTAATGTTTTGCATTCTGCAGTATTACTGTAAACTTCTAATTGTTGTGTGTAGCAATTATCTGGATCAACTAACTAGATACAATCATCCGGGGAGGGGGGTGTTCAATTTTTTAAAAATTCTTGTTTCCTTTAGATTTACTGCACTTGTATCCCAAATTTTATCAAATTGTGAATAAAGCTAGCCTAAAATTTATTATTCAGTAACAATCTTGTATTTTTCTTTGTATTAAGGTGAATTAAAAATCGAGACAATTTATTGGATTGCCTCCAGAATCTATTGATAAATTTGGTATATAAGTGGTCAAATATTTCTATTTTATCAAATAAAGTGTATTTCCTGTATCCTCAACATATATGTAAATAAGGAACTTGAATAAAATTAAAATGTTTTATCTCAGTATTGATCTTGGTTACTTCTAAAGCACTACTCTATTGATACTGATACAGGTATTCAATCAGGGGCATTGTTAACATTGGTCCAACATTTTTCAGTGATGCATCACCCCCACCCCACCACCACCCCCCATCTGCTAAGAAAACATCAACTTTGGCACATTTGGAGAGGGCATCAGAAAAGTTACTGTATTAAGGTAGACATGTGAATGAAGGGTGTCTGTCTTAGAGACATAGTTCACTGTTTATTGGTGCAGTAGCACTCAAAGGCAAAGGCAAAGGGATGAATAATATCCAGGCATTTAATTAGGCTTTGAGACCCAGCATTTGGATTGTATAATAATATGCGAGATAATATGTTAACATTTTATTAGTTATGTCCACAATTATTATGCATTGCCTTATGTAATTATACAACATGACAACATGCAAAACTTCAAACATATTATATACATATTATTTTAATGTCATTTAGTAAAAGAGAATCTATCAATTTATCATTGTAAAAATCCTGTTCAGATTGGTGCTCGTGCCTGGGCACTCAGTCTGAACACCACCAAAGTAAGTTATTCCAACACTGACATCTGTACTGTATATCTTCACTTCCTGTAAAAAATAGGATGTGAGATGGAATTATTAACCCTTTCATGTCTTAAGAGTTGACTGTACAGCCAGTGCCTAACTAACTATTAGTATTGTATTCACTTCATGGGTATACAAAGCAATGGGTGGACACAGGGGCATATACCACCAACCACCACCCCACCCCCACTTGGTTAGAGCCCCTTTTGCAACAAAAAAGCTCTTCTCAGAGACATGTGCCTCAGGGGTCATTTTGAAGCTCTGCCCTGAAACAAGGTACCTTGCTTCCCACATCACTGACTCAGCTGAAATGGGACCACTGGCAAAAGGAATAATATATATTTGAATACTGAAAAATAATACGAACAACAAATTATAACAAATTAGCAATACTAAGCAAAAAATACTACAACTAGCTACAATATATTTATATTCACAACAACAATGACTAACAAAAACTACAAATAATCCACATATTATACATTTTAATAATACTGCTGTCATGGAACACAATGTTATTTAATAAATGAAAAATATCTATACGTATCAGTTCTGTATACAGATATAGCAGATCTTTAAGAAAGTTCAGTACATTCTGTAATAAATACAAATGTATGTAGGCCTGATATGTATACAATTTTTCCAGAATGATGGTGTTATTATACAGCGAGGGCAAGCGTTTAAAAAATAGACAAATATCAAATTTTACTCTTTAATAATTGTCCACCACTCATTCTACACTTACTCAAAGGAAGAATGCTCTAAATATTAGGAAACTTCCAAAATTCTTGAGAAAAAAACAAACTTTAGTGGTGAAAGGCTCTCTTAAATTTATTAAGCGCCATCTTAGCGAAAGCCGAAATACCATGGTCGGTTCAATGGCAAATATCTCGAAAACGGTGAGGCGATCGCTGGGGATCGCCTCCATAGAATCCAAGATTAGACATTTCTTCAACTTATTACACAAAAATTAGAGAATTCGAACCATGGAAATTCGAGATTTTTTGCTTTGAAGATTGTTGACAAACCGGAAGTGGGGTCTTCGCTTAGCGCGACCCGACCCACATAAACGATCAAAACAAAGTAGAAAAATACATTTACCTTGCAAAATCCTGCAGATATGGATAGTCCAACGGTATATCAAACGATATCGCTGCTTTTTTAAAGAAAAAAATGAATGACAAAAGCGTAATATTAGGTATTCCAAGTCCAATGCAAAATTTTCAGCCGAGCAACGATAAGAAAATAGCGCAATTTCATTGGTCGACAACATCACGTGACAGTCACATGACACTTGTCCAACCACCTCTGACTCATTTACATTATAATTTATAAATAATTTATTTCCCGCAAAAAATTGTAATTATTCAACTAATTATTCAAGTAAAGATTTTTGAGGGAACCATTGGTAGACTTCAAACAAACAGTTATGGGGAAAATCAGGCGAAAAATCACGAAGCAGCAGCTTTACTTCGTCGAGCAGCAAATTTATTGAATACAGATTCTTCTGGATCTGGAAATCGTGGGTCTTCCTGTCCTAGTTCTTCTGATCAAGCCAACCATCAAGCCGATCAAGGAGCCCCTCGAGGAGCCCAACAGTCACCACAACTCAACACATGTCAAGTACAACCTCAGGCTCAGTTAACTCTAGCCCCCACATCTAGTTCATCTAGTTTAGTTTCGAACGAGGAGTTTAGGCGGTTGTTTGCGCCATATAATAGGGCTAACAATGGAAGGATGCTATCCCAGCCACCAGCGAAACGCGGAAGAGCTAATTCATAAGGACAAGGTCGGTATTTCAAACCACAAGAGACATGGACTCACGATTTTTTTTGCTTAGCAAACCATGTGCAGAATTGTGTGCCTACTAGGATGGAAAAAATGAAATTACAAAAGGCCGGTCTAGGCCGTAGGCATATTTCTTTCCATAAAGATTCAAATGCAATTAGTGTGAAAACAAAATTAGAAGAGATGTACCCCCGGCTGGTATCTGGTGGTGGTTTTGAGATTTTAAGAAGTGGTCTATCACCCAAAGATTTGTATCTCCTTACCCCTCCATCAAATTCTGGGTATTCTGTCCAATTTCTTCGAGATAGTTCTGCCTAGGGCAGGCAATTGCGTACATAAGACCAGTTCAAACAGATCTGGATTCATCTCCCTTGGAATTGGATGTTCAGAGAAGTGAAGCTCGAACAAGAAAGGTATTATATTCATAACTTTTATACAATATATAATGAGACAATCTACTTATATTTGAAATGTTACATGTGTTGTTCACGTGTAGGAGGTATCTACTGGACCAACAGTGAAATGCCTAAATTGCTCTGTGGAGATTCCTATGAATTCGATCAGAAACGATGTGTCTGAATGTGGAATGCCGGATCAGGATGAAGGATTTGAGGAGGTCAGTATTCAACCGCTCATTAATCTCAAAATTTCTCTTTAAAACTGACCAATAAGTATATGTTTCATTGACATTATGCACTCTGATTTATGTACTGTATATAATAGTATTTATAGTATAATTATTTATTATTTTAAAATTGAAGAATTTTATATTTCAGATGATATCACTGACATTATTGTTAACTCTAACAGAAAATTTCTTTTTATCAGGCATGTAGCTCTGGTAGTCCTCAAATATCAAATTTGCACCAATTGTTCCCTGACCTACCTAGTGTTGACATTGAAAAAGCTTTAAAAGATTGTGGGGGCAACATTGAAGCAGCAGCTTCAACATTGTTAGATAATAGTAAGTACTTACAGTAATATCAAGTTTTAATTAATCATCTGACGTTGGAGTTGTTGTTTGTTTTTGTCTGAGAATCGGTGGGGGAGGGTGGCCTCGAGGGTGGCCGTCTATTTACAAAATGAAAATCATATATTATTCACCTCATTCTCATCAAATGACTATGTTTAATAACCGTTCCTCAAATGAAAAATAGATCTGAACTGATTAATTTTAATTATTTAGCAAATGGAAATTTATCTGAAGATGAGATGCCTACCTATGTTGCTGATAGTAGCTCTGAGTCAGAGATTTGGAATCTTCCTCTGGCAACTGTGATCCATTTGCAACCAAATTCAGAAGGTATTAAGAAATAAATGTGTGCTTTTTGCCAGGGATGGATCCAGCCTGATCTGGCAAGGGGGGTGCTAAGCGGGAGCTGGTCATCAGTGGCGTATCCAGGGTCTAATGTTTGAGGGGCGAGCAGTGAGTGGCGAAGCCACAAAACATCTAGGGGCCGAGGGCATACATATTCATTTTGACTGGGGGGGTTGTCCCTGAAAATGAGACTGATTAATTTAACGTTCAAAGTATTGATCGAAGTATTACGCCTGTCAGTCAACAGTTTGAGATGAAAATACAGAGGTGTAGGAACCTTGCTACAAATTTAATATTTGCGAAATATTTAGTCGGTCTTGTTTACAATGTATATTAACAATTTTGCAACAGTGAAATATCGTGCCAACGTCTGCTAAGACACTTCATGTAAACGCACACATCTCGCAATTAATTAAGTAATCTTATGAAAAGACAAAGTACGTTAACTTTCATTTATATTTCTTAAGAGAGAGGAATAATGTCGAAAATATTTTGGAACTATATTGTCGTTTGGTTTAAAAATGCGAGGGGTTTGCTGCATGCATGTACTTCTAGTCAGTTCCTCTAGTCTAAAATGAATCATCATATGAGACCAGCTGCTCATGTTTCGAGACCGACTGGATTAATTTTTGGTTGCCCTCCCAAATTTACGCCCATGCTAGGGGGGTCTGGGGCATGCTCCTCCGGGAAAATTTTAGATTTCTAGGACTCGGAAACGCCGTTTCCCGCATTCTGAAACGAGTTTTTAAAAGTAGTTGCATGGTCATAAATCACAAAATTCTGTTATTACATTAGAACAAGGCAGAATACACGTGAAAATATCCGTTTAAATTTATTGATTATATTGGTTATTAACTGAACATTTCATAAAATGAAAGACCTATTAATTGTCATCATCACTCATTATGCACCGATCTGTCTACGGTTTGGGAGTTTTTAAGGATTTGACTCATTGCTTACCCTCACCTGACCCCCCCTCCCCACCTCGCTGGATTAGAACTTTTCGCGAGAATGGTATGAAAGACCATAGGGGGGTGACCGCCCCCCCCTTGGCTAAGCCACTGCTGGTCATGAAATTAACAGGATGTAATTATTGATCATCATCGCTGACGACGACCGGCAGGGGCTATCGTGAGAAACTTTTTGAAAAATAGAATTTCCTGGATGGTCAGAGCCCCCCCCCCCCCCCCCAATGGCCCAATATTGCATTTTTGTTTGAAAAATACCCTGCCAAATCCATTATTTAAATTTGTTATGGAAATTGGCACCCCTCCAGCACCCCCTCTAACCAAAGCTAGGGGCGTGCATCCCCCCCCCCCCAGTAAATCCATCCCGGCTCTTTGCTGTATTGTGTTGGCACAATAATACTTTGAATTGATTTCTCTTTTAGAAGCAAAGAAGACAGTTATTGAAGAGTATCGAGATGCTACAATTGTCAGTGAAAGTGCAGTTCTTATGTCAATCGGATGTCAAGTGACTTTGCAAATGATATTTTGGGAATTTACAAGAATCGAAGTAGTAAGTTTTCACGGTTTGGTGTGAAGTTTGAAAATGAAACATCAGTTGGCAGTGGTCCTGTGCGAGAATTTTTCAGCTTGGTTATGAAGATGCTTGTCGATGGCTTTCCACTGGATGGTGGGGATAAGCCCCCAACTCTCGTTTTTGAAGGTGAAAATGATCACAAAATTCCTGTTGCAAATTCACTTATCAGAAGTACAGGCTTCTACAAGTGCATTGGAAGGATGATTGCACATTCTTTCCTCCATGCGGGACCACCAGTATTTGGCATTTCTAAAGTAGTCGTTGATTATTTGGTATCTGACACCGATGAAATTCCTTTAATAGAAGTCACTGACATACCTGATATCGACTTAAGAATTGCCTTGACTGAGGTGAGTTAAAAAATTTTCATTAGGTCTAGACAAGTAATTGCCATTCAATATGTTTACTAGTACTTCAAATCTTCTATTTTATATTATGCTTTATAGTTGAACAGTCTTTGCAAAGATGAAGCTCCAGGAATTGCATTGAAGGCTTTTCTAACTCAGTATACAGATGAAGCTTCAATATTGGATACATCGCTCCCCAGTACTAATCGACACATCATGGCCCAACAGATCATGTCACATAGTGTCATAACCCGTCGAAAATCTGAATTACAAGATCTGGCTGATGGAATGAATGAGGTTGGTCTTGTTGATTTCCTTAAAAAACACAAAGATCTTGTTCACCCACTTCTTTTTCCAAGATCAGCAGCTTCTATAAGCAATAAAGATGATTTTAAAATGATTATTGAACTTGAAGAGGAAGATCCTACTGGTGATCAATTGATGTTGTTTTTGAAGCAATATATTGATATCATTGATGGTGCAACTAATGGTAAGTATTTTCAGTGATGGATTTGCTGGGGTGTGCACCCCCCCTAGCCTTGGCCAGAGGAGGTGCAGGAGGGGTTCTAATTTCCATAACTAGTCTAAATAATGGATTTGGCAAGGTATTTTTCAAACAAAAACCATATATTGGGCCATTGTGGGCCTCTTTGACCATCTAAGCAATTCTATTTTCCCAAAATTTTCTGACAATCCCTGCAGGTGGTCGTCAGTGGTCATGTATTCTGGATCAATCAACAATTACATCCTGTTTGATGACCAGTTCCACCCATGCCTGATCAGGCTGGATCCTTCCATGAGTATTGTTACTTTTCAAAAATATCTATTCTCATTGAATGAGGATTTGTGAATATCTATATGAATGTTTGTAATCAGTTTTGTATTTTCCTTTAAGTGCTTCATGTGTAATGCATTTTCATAGATAGGAGGAAGTATTTGAATTTAATCAGGGCTTTCAAAAGAAGCTGCCGGCCGCCGGAGCTCAGGCGGGTGCTACGAGGCTTACCGCTGGTTACTTTGTTTAATGTAATTAATATAATTCTGATCTCCTTTCTCCACTTTTAAGGAACTAGTTTTTCTTATCCTGGTTATTCCATCTTGAATCTTCATGTTTTGATTTTGAATTACGAACTGGTCAGCGAAACAATTCACACTACTTACACTACAATCGTATTACTCGGAGTACCGTGAAGAAATTCTGTACGGCCTCACACGCATGCAAATTAGCACATGGTCTTGTATTTAAATTTTAAAAAAGACCTAAACTCTCGACTTGGACCCTCCACCCCACCCAGTCTCCTTGAGCGCCTCATCACCCCAACAGCCGCCTAATTTTTCAACACAGCCACCTATTCAAAATAATTCTGACAGCCCTGTTAAACACGGAGCGACTGCATAAGTACTGGCTGAGGTACTCAGCCAATACTGGCCAAACGCATCTGATTGGTCCACACAGCTAAAATTACTTCCGGCCTTGCCGAGGAATTTCGCTAAGACTGAAGAGTGGAGCTTTTGTGAGACTTGTTTACTGTTTTTAAATTAAACTTGCCGCTTTCCAAACGTCGAATTTGTCTTTTTCAAGTGTAACACATCATTTTGAGTAGAAAGACGGAAAAATTACGCTTCCAATACGTCGAAACAAAACTAAGGTGAGGAAAAACCGTACGAAAGTGGACCAACCGTCTCACTGTTTTTCTTGTTGAATCACTTGAATGCAGATGATGTCTGTATTCTTTGTTTATTCATTCATATCTTCCGTCTTTGTAATTATAAGACCCTTTTATATACACCAAGAATGTTGATAATGAATATCTTCACACTGATGTCTGAACATCATCTCACTTTCCAACGACGACAACTTTGTTTTTGCAACGACCGGCAGTACATGTTGTCTGGAAAGCCAGACAAATGACTACTAAAAAGTTCTTCAATTTGTGATATATTGACTTGCAAAGTTAATATAATAAACTATTTATTGTCTTCGTTTAAATGGTCTGTTTTAGTTAAATATCAAAGTCTTGTCTTTTATGTGGAAATCTTTTAAAAACGGCGAAAGACAAAGCAGCTATACGTGACCTTCAAACATCGTTTGAAAGCAAGGTCATAAATATTTTACAAATTCATTGACCAAACAAATTTAATCACTTCAGAATTGTTTTTATCTAAGACTCTTATGTTTCTCTTTACAATTTACCTGGTGTATTGAAAGGTAAAAAGGTTATAAATAAAAGATAATTCTCAAAACTTCACCAGCTCACTGACTCGTTGTTGACTTGACTGTTGACATTTCAAACTGTCAGTGCGTAGCCGGGGGGGCTCCCTTTTATGCGCTCGCTCCGTGTTTAATGTATGACTAGTACATTGGAGTATAAACCCCAGAAACCTTATTAATACTTATCTGTTATACATACCTGTTAATTGCCAGGGCCAAATCTAAAAGATCTGCTTCCTGGACTGGATGTGATTTGCTACCTGCTGCTGGTGCGATCTTGCATCTCAATGTCGATAAAAGAAAGGATCGTAATTTACTACCAGAAAGTACAACTTGCTTCTACTTGTTAGTTCTGCCATGTTATGAAAACTTTGATGAATTAAAAGCTAAACTGGATAAAGCTTTGCTATTTGGCTCAAGAGGATTTACTAATGTTTGATGGAACAATATATTTCACCATTCAACATAGGGAGAAAAACGGCTTCAATGTTTGAACAGTTTTTATGCTTATACTAATATAGACAATATATAATATTAGACATATTCTTATTTTATTTGTTGGGTTTCAGGGTTTTTATAGTTAAATTGCAAATGTTCATGTTTTGTTATATACTGCATTGTGGTGCTGTATCAGCAATGAATGGGGTGTTCCACATTGTGTTGAATTGTTTAAAGAATTAAATATACCTTAAATATACCTTATTATATACCTTGCCATATCTTGTTTACGTTATTTATTGTCTATCTAGCCGACCCAATGCCCTGGACAACTGCGAATGCAAGTTCATGTAAGTTAGCATTCCTTTTATTGGAAGTATTGAACAAAGTTATATGTGCTTGATATATAATATATTATTAATATATCACTCATTAATAGATACAAAATATTATTTTTCACGAGGTCACTAGTTGTTTTCCTGATTCAGCCTGGTATGTACAAATTGGAGTACTTCTAAATATATATCAGCACCATTATGATTTGATGGCCTCAAAGGATTAATAGTATTTTCCAATTCGATCAGTTCTATTTCATTTAGCATAATATTGGTTTCTGGAACTATCACTTGCTGTTGCTCTGTTTCATGACGTTCATCAGTTTGCAGCAAAGTGGGCGGCAAATCCTGGTTTACCTAGTGAAAGAACATTATTAATTAATTTTGAATTTAACATATATAATTATACATTCAGCAGCTCGGGGCCCGGTCCCGCGATTATTATAACATAATACTGCAAGGCCCAAAAATAATACCATGAGGTATTGTACAGTATCATTTAATATTTGGTACAGTATATGCAATGAATAAAAAAAATACCTGTTGAGTTTGCTCATTAACACCATTAGCTAAACAAAATCCTTGTATCCATAATTGCTCAGGTGATAAATTTCTCTCAGTTCTTATTGGAGATCTATTGTAACCTTCTTGGAAAATTTCTATATTTCTGTTGATAATTGGACCAAACACATGATGCAACGAGAAAAGATGCTCTTCATTTGATGGATCCAATATTCCATTACTTTCCATATGATAGAATAGATGATAAAACAAACTTGTGCAACCAACAAAAAGATCCCGCCAAAAGCGCTCAATTCGTTGGTTGTGCACACTCCTTCCGGTAATGTGACTACCGCGACCAGGCCCTCGTAAATGATGGTTTAGCATAAATTGAGCGATACCAACATTTTCGCCACCTTTATCCGTTTTTACTCTGCATGGCAATCCATATCGAGACACACCAGATAGAAACAGATTTAAGACAGTTTCAGCTCGGTTGTTTGTGCTACAGCGAATAAATACTAGCAAACGTGAATAACCATCTATCCCTGCATGGATCACAAATCCCCACCTAAAATAATATAAAGGTTATATTCAAGGTCTAGGCTATCAAGAGCAAACTCCTGTTATGATCAATCTGTATGAAATCGAAGAATTGTTTAGTAACCTACCTAATCAATTTGTGGTTTCCATCAACATGCCAAAGTGATTGGGCTCTAGGAACATGATATCTTCGTCTGTGCACAGCTCTAAGAGACAAAGCACGAAATAATGTACCCTGAGGATTAACGCTCCGCATCATTTCACGAATCCTGTCTTGCTGAATTCGTAAACCTCTGGCTAACAATAATCCTGACATGCGTTTGTAGCCAATATTGGGAAACTCGTCGGTAAAGTTTCTCACGATCGACTCAAGATCCGAATTGTTAATGTCAGAATAACAATTAGAAATCTGTAAACCAAACTCGTTCATCCTCCTTTCGACTGTTCGTTTACTGACTCCTAGAAGAGTGGCAGTATCTTTCACAGTAAATCGCTTATCAAATAAAAAACGCAGAATCTCCTCTTTTATTTCGTACTTCGGCCGCCCAGGTACGCCACTGAAACGTTGAGGGCAACTCAATGACGAAGATGCATTAACATCGTGATCAACCAGGTCTTTGGCGTTTGAGATCAACTGGATTACCGATTCTTCAGGCTCAAATACTTCAGCAAATCGCAACGTGGTGTGGTAAAGAGAATCAATGCGAAAAACGCAGCAATCTCGGTCTGGACTTCCTTCGAGGTCAACAATACAACCCAATATAGAGCGGCGAAGGAGTCTCAAGAAATATTCCTCTGTCACTATTTAATTCCGCCATGTTTTTTTTCCAAAATCTTTACTTGAATAATTAGTTGAATAATTACAATTTTTTGCGGGAAATAAATTATTTATAAATTATAATGTAAATGAGTCAAATTTCGTGTTCTGAGTCACGAATAATGTTACGTCATCACAATGGAATGCTTAACAACAAAATGTGCTGAACGGAATTTGTATGAAAGAAAATCTGGTTTTGGAATAGCAAAGCGGAAAATCGTCAACAGAAAATGCAGATTACGAACACAAAATGTGCGATATTAATTTTGGCGGAGATCACCCTCCATACATCTCAACCACATCTTTGAGTTGTTGCTCTGTAACAGGCCACCCTTAAAAAAAAGATAAAAATGTGAGACTGAAATTTGGAATTTTGTACCCTTCTAAAGAGGAGCCTTTTTATCCTATACAGGGGTACACTGTATAAATTGTCTACTATGAACCTTATCCCACATTAAACATGTAACACTTACCACATTCCTGTAAGCCATACTCTTCTGGGAAACCATATATATGATTGGGAACCCTATCTGGTAACAGGGTGTCTTTCTGAGTTCGGATTCTGTGAACATTCCACAACATAGCCTTAAATTTGTCTAGTTGCTTTTGCAGTACTGGGATCATTATGAATGCCAAAAGGTTCCTAAACAATAAGTCAAGAAACACATTTAGGGTGTTTTCAACATGCATACAGGCTACAGCAAACCTGTTAACAAGTTGTTTTAAGAGAAGTTGTGATTTTATGAAGCCAATATAAGCTAGAAATCAAATGTTGGTTGGAACAACTTGTTTCATGTATGTTGAAGTCATCATCCTTGTTACAAGTTGTCAACAACATGTTAGTGAACCATGTTGCAAAGTAGGAATAGAATCTGATAACACAGCTGTTGCTGTGGACTAGCCAGCTACTGTAGGTCACAAAATATGTAACAGACCTGTCTTGTTCACTATGTGGATCATAGTGGCCACGATCTTTTAACCAATTCAATTGTTTGAAATACTTTTCAAGACGCTCGTGGAGTTCTCTCCACCATCGTTCTATCTGTTGAAATGAAGACAGTATCACAATATATTTGTTCACTTCTGCTGCAGTGTTTCCATATTTTAATGAATTAGTTACAATTACAAAGTTACTTAGAATGGTACACAAACTGGTCTGCTGTGGCCTAACATAGGTGCAGTATTAAAATACCTGGTTGGATGTAGACGGTCCATAGAGTACGGTATCAGCTGCATTCATGTCACGATGGTTTTGTCGAAGGTAAGCATGCATTGTTGCCATCACTGTCTACTCTAATCAGTGAAGCAATCTGTCGTGCCTCATATAGATACTCAAAATACCACAAACCAATCCGTTTTGGGCAAGAATTGGAAGTCCAGATTCTCAACCAGAGGATTTTTCTACTAGCTGTGTCGATTGAGCCATAGATTGCTAAGGGGAATGTGCTGTTTTGGTACCCCATACGTTTGTCGTGGCCATCCATGGAGTGCACCCAATTAGTCCATTTTGTGACAAAATGTCCTTTTTCTCTTTTTTTCTTTCCCATGGGAAACCGTGTTTCAAGACCTTCTGGGTCGAGATCATACATAAGGGCGTGAACCAAATTTCGTGGAGCATTAAGTTTATGCTCTTGCCTTATTTGTGGTACATTGCTCTGTAACCAATGAGCTTGCCAGGTCCTTCTAACTCTTTTGAAACAGCAGTTCTCACCTCCACAGTAAGGGTTCGATCGCTCTGATGGATGTCAAAATGCTGGAGTCTTCGTTCAAGAGTTCTCATACTCCACGCATACTGAGCGAAATCTCGCCGCATAAAACTCAACATTTCTGTGCGTTGAAGACCTTGCTTTACATACGTCTCTAATTGCTCTTTCAATTCCAGATCGTCTGTCCACGTTGAGTTTCTAATCCGACACGTCGCCATGTTGAAAAACAACGGGAAACGAATCAAATGGGTGCTTATACCCCCCCTGAAATATATTTCTTCCAACAAAGCATTGTGGTCTATGGCGGTCCTGGGCCATGAAGATTTGATTTACTTTGGATTTGATCGCTTTTCCATTTTGTTTTTCTTTTAATTTCATTTTAAAACAAATTTTATTTAATTTTGTTTTTATTTTAGTGTTTATTTAAAAAAATAAAAATAAATTAAAAGTAAATATAAGGGAAAAAAAGAAAAATGTTATGGCGGTTCTGGGCCACCATACACCAGTTCTTTTCTGATTATCACTCAGAAATTCCAATGATTTACTCTTTTCAGGACCTTCTCATTGGTCATTATTTATTTCGCTTTCCCGTACGGGCAAAGAAAGCTTTTTTAGGAAAATGCGTAAAATAGGTTACGCCATTCCAGGTCGAGAAGCTTTTCTTACTTTTGTCGAAATTCATCGGAACTACTGTAAAGACAGTGCCAAACTAGAATGCAACGTGTTATACAAGATAAGTTTCCAATGTTACAGATATGTATATTGCACTTGAGGTATGTCGGCAGAAGAAGTGAGAAGTTTGTTTTTAAAGTTTTAGTTTTTTGTTTTTTTTAAATTAGGTAAGTATATTTTTTGCATGAATAAGAAATGTTAATGTCATCTTGTTATTTTTTGAAGTAATATTTTGGACATTTTTGGATTTGTTATTAGGAAATTGGACTAACAGTGAGCTCATGTTACTGGTGAGATTTTGTCATTATTTGTAAGATTTTTTTTATTAATGCTCAAATATTTTATAGTATTGCGGTCAAGGCAAGTTTTAAGAATTATAATTTTACAAGCATTTTAACAATTAGTAAAAGTTGATTTTAAAGTTTATTTTAAAGTTGAAGTATTGTACGTGTTGTCATGTCAGCCATTTTGAATAATGAAGTAGGACATACCAACGTTGTTTGTCAGGATTTGTACATTTAGATCAAAGAGAAATGCTTGCAAGTTTAGATTGATTTCTCACATCAGTATCATGATGTGATGTAATCTTTAAGGGATTTGAACTGTTATGGATTTGAGAATTTTTTTTCTGAAGGTGTCTTTAAATTTCTAAAATGTATAAAATGTCACATATTTTCAGTAAATATTACATGTGAGGTTTATTCTAATGCTCTGACTTTTTAGTTTGTCTTCTAAATTGGGTAAGTATACGTATATGTTGTGCATGAATAAAAAATGTTAAGTAATCTTGTGGGGGGTTTTCAGGCAATATTTTGGACATAAAGGTTCTGTTATTAGTAAATTGGACTAACAGTGATGTGATGTCACTGGTGAGATTTTGCAATTTTTTGTAAGATATTTTTAATTATATGCTCAAATATTTTATAGTATTATTGCTTAGATGGCAAGCTTTAAGAATTATAATTTTACAAGCATTTGAACAATTATTCAATGTTGATTTTAAAGTTAAAGTATTATACATGTTGCCATGTCAACCATTTTGAATAATTAAGTAGGACATACCAACATTGTTTGTCAGGATTTGTACATTTAGGTCAAAGATAAATCTTTGAAAGTTTACATTATCATTTCGCACATCAGTATCATGATGTGATGGAATTTTTAAGACATTTGAAGTACTATTATGGATTTGAGATATTTTTTTCTGAAGGTGTTTTGAAATTTAAAATGTATAAAATTCACATATTTTCAGTAAATATTACATGTGAGGTTTATTGTAATGCTCTGACTTCCTATTTTTTTTTCTAAATTGGGTAAGTATACGTTGTGCATGAATAAAAAATGTTAATTAATCTCGGTTGGGTTTTTTCAGGTAATATTTTGTTCATTTTTGGTTTTGTTATTAGGAAACTGGACTAACAGTGACATGATGTCACTGGTGAGATTTTGCAATTTTTTGTAGGATATTTTGAATTATATGCTCAAATATTTTATAGTATTATTGTTTAGATGGCAAGCTTTAAGAATTATAATTTTACAAGCATTTGAACAATTATTCAATGTTGATTTTAAAGTTAAAGTATTATACATGTTGCCATGTCAACCATTTTGAATAATTAAGTAGGACATACCAACATTGTTTGTCAGGATTTGTACATTTAGGTCAAAGATAAATCTTTGAAACTTTACATTATCATTTCTCACATCAGTATCATGATGTGATGTAATTTTTAAGACATTTGTACCATTATAATATTATGGATTTGAGATTTTTTTTTCTGAAGGTGTTTTTAAATTTGAAATGTATAAAATTCACATGTTTTCATAAAATTCACTTGTGAGGTTTATTGTAATCTCTGACTTTTTATTTTGTTTTCCAAATTGGGTAAGTATATGTTGTGCATGAATAAAAAATGTTAATTAATCTGGGTTGGTTAATTAATATCATCTTTAGAATTACAGAATATTAGCAGGCTCTCCATGAGTCTCCACCGGTACCTTCTGGTGGAAGCCATCGCGGGAAAAGAATGATTCGAACGGTTTGAATACAGAGCCGATGTTATGGTAATGACGCGCAGGTTCTCCTAGCAGGCGCATATTTGTGCGTATCTCGACCATGATCTAGTGCCGACCTCTTGTTTGGCGGCCATTTTGAAAAATGGCGATTTTCCTATTTTGCTATTTTAGGCGAAAATTTTAATGAATTACTTCCAAACTTGCAGGTCATGTTAGGTTTCTAGTATGCTTTCTCTGGTAAAAATTTGAAAAGTGTCCTTTGCGTACGTACAGAGATCTCAATCGCAGGTCTTCTTGTTTGGCGGCCATTTTGAAAAATGGCGATTTTCGTATTTTGCCATTTTTAGGCGAAGATTTTAATGAATTACTTCCAAACTTGCAGGTCATGTTAGGTTTCTAGTATGCTTTCTGTGGTACAAATTTGAAAAGTGTGCGTTGCATACGTACAGAGATCTCAATCGCAGGTCTTCTTGTTGGGGTTTGCTATAACCCGGGCGATGATCGAGGATGAACATGAAATCTTTTCGGTCAGGAGTCATCAAACGACCAATGGTAGGTACTTCATGTTAGGGTACATATAGTGGTTATATATATATTTAATAGTATACGCTTATGACATATAGTGGTACTTACATTATGACATATAGTGGTACTTACATTATAGTTGTTACATACTTATACTTTATTCTTTCCATGCTTTATATACTTTACCTGCTTTATATGCTTTATATGCTTTACATGCTTTATATGCTTTACATCCTTTATATGCTTTATATGCTTTATATGCTTTACCTGCTTTAGATGCTTTAGATGCTTTATATGCTTTATATGCTTTACCTGCTTTACCTGCTTTACCTGCTTTATATGCTTTATATACTTTACCTGCTTTATATGCTTTACCTGCTTTATATGCTTTACCTGCTTTATATGCTTTACCTGCTTTATATGCTTTACCTGCTTTATATGCTTTACCTGCTTTATATGCTTTACCTGCTTTATATGCTTTATATGCTTTATATGCTTTATATGCTTTACCTGCTTTATATGCTTTACCTGCTTTATATGCTTTATATACTTTACCTACTTTATATGCTTTATATGCTTTACCTGCTTTATATGCTTTACCTGCTTTATATGCTTTACCTGCTTTACCTGCTTTATATGCTTTACCTGCTTCATATGCTTTACCTGCTTTATATGCTTTATATGCTTTACCTGCTTTATATGCTTTACCTGCTTTATATGCTTTATATGCTTTACCTGCTTTATATGCTTTACCTGCTTTATATGCTTTACCTGCTTTATATGCTTTATATGCTTTACCTGCTTTACCTGCTTTATATGCTTTACCTGCTTTATATGCTTTATATGCTTTATATGCTTTATATGCTTTATATGCTTTACCTGCTTTATATGCTTTACCTGCTTTATATGCTTTACCTGCTTTATATGCTTTATATGCTTTACCTGCTTTATATGCTTTACCTGCTTTATATGCTTTACCTGCTTTATATGCTTTACCTGCTTTATATGCTTTACCTGCTTTATATGCTTTACCTGCTTTACCTGCTTTATATGCTTTACCTGCTTTATATGCTTTACCTGCTTTATATGCTTTATATGCTTTACCTGCTTTATATGCTTTACCTGCTTTATATACTTTACCTGCTTTATATGCTTTACCTGCTTTACATGCTTTGCCTGCTTTATATGCTTTACCTGCTTTATATGCTTTACCTGCTTTATATGCTTTACCTGCTTTATATGCTTTACCTGCTTTACCTGCTTTACCTGCTTCATATGCTTTACCTGCTTTATATGCTTTATATGCTTTACCTGCTTTATATGCTTTACCTGCTTTATATGCTTTATATGCTTTACCTGCTTTATATGCTTTACCTGCTTTATATGCTTTACCTGCTTTATATGCTTTACCTGCTTTATATGCTTTACCTGCTTTATATGCTTTATATGCTTTACCTGCTTTACCTGCTTTATATGCGTTACCTGCTTTATATGCTTTACCTGCTTTATATGTTTTACCTGCTTTATATGCTTCATATGCTTTACCTGCTTTATATGCTTTACCTGCTTTATATACTTTACCTGCTTTATATGCTTTACCTGCTTTACATGCTTTACATGCTTTGCCTGCTTTATATGCTTTACCTGCTTTATATGCTTTACCTGCTTTATATGCTTTACCTGCTTTATATGCTTTATATGCTTTATATGCTTTATATGCTTTATATGCTTTACCTGCTTTATATGCTTGATATGCTTTACCTGCTTTACCTGCTTTACATGCTTTGCCTGCTTTATATGCTTTACCTGCTTTACATGCTTTATATGCTTGATATGCTTTATATGCTTTACCTGCTTTACCTGCTTTATATATGTTTTATATGATTAATATGCTTCCAAATAAATAGCAACAGTTGTTGCTATGGCAACAATGACATTTCAAAATGGCTGCCAATTACCCTTCAAACTAATTTAATTCGAGAAAAACTTAGATGTCCCCCAATTTATTTTTCTTAAAACTTTCCTGGAAGTTTGAGTAATCAGTAGGCCGATTTAAAAAAAATTCTGTACAACGAATTTTTTTAAAAATCAACAAACATGATTTTTCCGAGAAAAAAATTATTCCTTCTACAGAATTTTTTTTAAAATCGGCCTATGGATAACTCATACTTCAAGAAAGTATGAAGGTTTGAAGTTTAGTTTGAAGGGTCATTGTTGCCATTTGGTAACAGTTTTTGATTGTCAGATTGTTTAATTATGCATAACATTTAGTTTTATTATTTTTTGTAATTGTTTATGCACGTGTTTTGGACTCTCAAACTTGTATTTTCCATTTTTCAAGAAACTGTGTGGAGCCACCTTAAATACTGATTCGTCTGAGAAGCAACATATCAAACACTCGAAAGAGTGTTTCATCCGATAACCAAACCCAAGAAGTGGGTTGAAAAACGAGGCCTTGGCCAAGTTTTTTAACCAACTTAGAGGTGTTTGGATATCGGATGAAACACTCTTCCTCGTGTTTGAACTATCACATAAAGCACAAGCATGATATATAAAGCAGATAAAGCGTATAAAGCAGATAAAGCATATAAAGCAGGAAAAGCATATAAAGCATATAAAGCAGGTAAAGCAGGTAGAGCATATAAAGCAAATAAAGCATCTAAATCATCTAAATCATCTAAAGCATAAAGCATATAAAGCAGGTAAAGCAGGTAAAGCATATAAAGCATATAAAGCAGGTAAAGCAGGTAAAGCATGTAAAGCAGGTAAAGCAGGTAAAGCAGGTAAAGCTTGCCATATAAAGCAGGTAAAGCATATAAAGCAGGTAAAGCAGATAAAGCAGGTAAAGCATATAAAGCATATAAAGCAGGTAAAGCATATAAAGCAGGTAAAGCATATAAAGCATATAAAGCAGGTAAAGCATATAAAGCATATAAAGCAGGTAAAGCATCTAAAGCATCTAAAGCATATAAAGCAGGTAAAGCATATAAAGCAGGTAAAGCATATAAAGCAGGCAAAGCATATAAAGCAGGTAAGGCATATAAAGCATATAAAGCAGGTAAAGCAGGTAAAGCATGTAAAGCATATAAAGCATATAAAGCATATAAAGCAGGTAAAGCAGGTAAAGCATATAAAGCAGGTAAAGCAGGTAAAGCATACAAAGCATGTAAAGCATATAAAGCATGTAAAGCATATAAAGCATATAAAGCATGTAAAGCATATAAAGCATATAAAGCATGTAAAGCAGGTAAAGCATATAAAGCATATAAAGCATGTAAAGCATATAAAGCATGTAAAGCATATAAAGCAGGTAAAGCATATAAAGCAGGTAAAGCATGTAAAGCATATAAAGCATATAAAGCATATAAAGCATATAAAGCATATAAAGCATATAAAGCATATAAAGCATATAAAGCATATAAAGCATATAAAGCAGGTAAAGCATGTAAAGCATAGAAAGCATAGAAAGCATAGAAAGCATAGAAAGCATAGAAAGCATATAAAGCATATAAAGCAGGTAAAGCAGGTAAAGCATATAAAGCACATAAAGCATGTAAAGCATATAAAGCATGTAAAGCATATAAAGCAGGTAAAGCATATAAAGCACGTAAAGCAGGTAAAGCATATAAAGCATATAAAGCATATAAAGCAGGTAAAGCAGATAAAGCATATAAAGCAGGTAAAGCATATAAAGCAGGTAAAGCATATAAAGCATGTAAAGCATATAAAGCAGGTAAAGCAGGTAAAGCATCTAAAGCATATAAAGCATATAAAGCAGGTAAAGCATATAAAGCAAGTAAAGCATATAAAGCATATAAAGCAGGTAAAGCATATAAAGCAGGTAAAGCAGGTAAAGCATATAAAGCAGGTAAAGCATATAAAGCATATAAAGCATATAAAGCATATAAAGCAGGTAAAGCAGGTAAAGCATATAAAGCAGGTAAAGCATATAAAGCATATAAAGCAGGTAAAGCAGGTAAAGCAGATAAAGCATATAAAGCAGGTAAAGCATATAAAGCAGGTAAAGCATCTAAAGCATATAAAGCATATAAAGCAGGTAAAGCATATAAAGCAAGTAAAGCATATAAAGTATATAAAGCAGGTAAAGCATATAAAGCATATAAAGCAGGTAAAGCATATAAAGCAGGTAAAGCATATAAAGCATATAAAGCATATAAAGCATATAAAGCAGGTAAAGCAAGTAAAGCATATAAAGCATATAAAGCATGTAAAGCATGTAAAGCAGGTAAAGCATATAAAGCATATAAAGCATATAAAGCATATAAAGCATGTAAAGCATATAAAGCATATAAAGCATGTAAAGCATATAAAGCAGGTAAAGCATATAAAGCAGGTAAAGCATATAAAGCAGGTAAAGCATATAAAGCATATAAAGCAGGTAAAGCATATAAAGCAGGTAAAGCAGGTAAAGCATATAAAGCATATAAAGCATATAAAGCATGTAAAGCATATAAAGCATATAAAGCATGTAAAGCATATAAAGCAGGTAAAGCATATAAAGCAGGTAAAGCATATAAAGCAGGTAAAGCATATAAAGCATATAAAGCATATAAAGCATATAAAGCATATAAAGCATATAAAGCAGGTAAAGCATATAAAGGAAGTAAAGCATATAAAGTATATAAAGCAGGTAAAGCATATAAAGCATATAAAGCAGGTAAAGCATATAAAGCATATAAAGCATATAAAGCATGTAAAGCAGGTAAAGCAGGTAAAGCATATGAAGCATATAAAGCATGTAAAGCATATAAAGCAGGTAAAGTATATAAAGCATGGAAAGAATAAAGTATAAGTATGTAACAACTATAATGTAAGTACCACTATATGTCATAAGCGTATACTATTAAATATACATATAACCACTATATGTACCCTAACATGAAGTACCTACCCGACCAATTAGCCACGTTAGCCTCAATCAAAAGACTAAATTCGAAATCCGATAGTTCGTTTTTGCTTTATTACGCGGTTTTTAATTTTAATTATACCGCGGACAAAAAAGTATCGACCTTTCTTAACGAGTAAAGATAATATTAGATTTCAAACGTTTCACTCTGATGGGGAATGAATAGAGAATAGAATAGAAAATTTATTAACGTGGTCATAAACGCTTGGCTACTAAAGGTTATGTCGAGAGAGAACCCAGCTATTTTACAGGTTTGCCACAAAATTGAACCTAAACTATTAGTACAATTAATTAAATAAAGTAGTTATTATATTTAAATATAGTCAGTGAATTAAACTATTATCTAAATAAAACCATTATGAAAACTAAGTACGTCAATATATGACTTGAGTAATATTCTAAAGATCTAAACTGCTGAAATTAAAGTTTTTCAGCATATTTTTGAAAGTGTTTAATTTGTCCTGTTTTCTAAAATCATCTGGAATGGAGTTCCAAAGTTTTGGTGCTCTATATTTCCATGATTTTAAGCCATACTTGGTGGAGTTTACTTTTGGTAAGCTAAGGATGGCACTACCCCTTAAATTATACTTACATTTTCTTAGTTTGAGTAATTCCTGTATCGGTTCTGGTACATTTCCATCGTTCAGCGCCTTAAATAATGTGCATAGCATTTTCGTCAGTCTCTGATTAAATAGTGTATCAAAGCCTGAGTTTTTAGCTAATGTTTCATATGGTGTTTGTTTATCGCGGTATACAAAACGTAACGCTCGTTCATTTAGTTTTTCTAATTTTGAAGTAGAGTGTTTACTACAAAAATGCCAAGTATCTGCGCAATATTTAAAATGCGGTAGTATAAATGCGTGATATAAATTTCTCCGGGTATCAAATGGGAGCATCTTCTTCATTCTCTTTAGAACAGCAATCTGCTGACTCACTTTTCTACATATTTTGGATACGTGAGCTTCAAACTTAAGTTTATCATCCACAGCTACTCCGAGTAATTCTATTTCATTCTTTATAGGAATGATAGTATTTTCACAGCGGAAGGTGGGTTCTCCTGACTTTTTTCCAATAACCATAGCCTGATACTTTGCATAATTTCTTCTCATTCCATTTTCTTCATACCATTTGTCAATACTTGCTAGGTCAGTGTTTATGGCCTCTTCTATCTTGGTGGAATCTTTGTTCGCATGAAAAATTTGTGTGGCATCGGCATATGTAGACAGGGATGAATGTTTGACAAGATATGATATGTCGTTCATAAATATATTAAACAAGAGCGGTCCCAGAATCGAGCCCTGTGGAACTCCTCTTGATATTTACTGCCACGTTGAAAACTTGTCGCCGAGTTTAACTCTCTGTTTACGATCAGATAAATAGTTCTTTATTAAGTCAGTTGTTTTGTCATCGGCTCCGTATTCGCGTAGTTTAAGTATAATGAGATCGTGCGGTAATGTGTCGAATGCCTTGGAAAGATCCATGGCGACGATTCCGATTTCTTTATGATTGTCTAATTCTTGCTTCCATTGTTCAGTTAAGCTAAGTACGGCTGTGTCGCATCCATGGTACTTTCTATAAGCAAATACATATTTATGGTAGATTTCTCTAAAATAAGGGCTCATTCTTTGATGAACGAGTCTTTCAAAGATTTTGGACAGCGCTGGTAACATTGTCAGTTGCCTGTAATTTGCTTTTTCAAGGCTGCTGTCTTTCTTAAAGGCTGGAATGATTTCTCCTAGTTTCCATTGCTGTGGTATTATCGAGCAATCAAGTATATAATTAAATAGCTTGCTAAAAGGATGGCACAATACCTCCGCTGAATCTTTGACAATACTTGGGGGAGTTAAATCACAGCCCGTAGCTTTCTTTGGGTTGAGCTTCGCCATAATTTCACGCACCTCTGCTTCATTTGTTTTCCTGAGTGACAATTTTGATTTCTTTGTCAAGTTGGATGATATGTGCTTGAGATCTGGTATCGCTCTATTCGGTTCGCTGTTATTGGCGCTTGTGAAGAACTCGTTTAAAGTTTCTGCCACCTCTTGCTGGTCTGTTATTATCTTATCATTGTCCTTTAGTGTTATGCGACCCTGAGTACTTATGTTCTTACGCGAGTTTATGTATGGCTTAATTGTATTCCAAAAATGCTTTTGATTTGCATGTTTCTCAGCACATAATGTATTGAAGTACTCTTTAACTGCGCTTCGTCTCATACTTACGACTCTATTTCGCATTTCACGGTATTTCTCCCAGTCCTCAGCTGCTCTCGTTTTGTTGTATATCCGTTGTTATGAATTTGGATCCATATGTGATGCGCCTCTTGAACGATTTAACAGGTGCGTGTTCGTCTAGAACTTGGGTGTATAGCATCTCCCAGCACCAATATACGTCTTCGGGTTCGTCAAACACATATGAGACAGAGAAAGGAACTTGTTGTAAATCATTGAGAAATTTATCCTTATTAAATTGCTTTAATGATCGTTTAATAATAACTTCAGGTTTTGGCTTTAGTAGTTTTGAATTCAACACTGTATAGACTAGTTTATGGTCACTTATACCAGTTTCGATAATTCCAGAGTCCTTCATAAACGCAGGTACATTAGTAAGAATAACGTCCAAACATGTTGCTGTTTTTACCGATAGTCTGGTAGGTTTATTAATCAAAGAATCCAAATCGTAGATATCGCAAATGTCAAATAGGCATTGTCCTTGTTTGTTGTTTTTTAGCGGGTGTAATATATCACAGTTAAAATCTCCGATGCAGACTACGTTATCAGCAAAGGACATTACTTCATCAAGTGCTGCAGACATCTCTTTTGAAAACACGCTATTTTCCACAGAAGGGGGTTTATAGGCAGTCAACAGAGCAAATCGCCTGTTGTTAATAGTTATATCCAAAATAATAGATTCTAATGCTTTTCCAACCTTTCTTTTACGTACTGCAACGATGTCATCACGCACAAATACAGCCACTCCTCCGCCTTCTTTAGCCCTATCTCGTCGAAATAGTTTATAGTTATCAACCTGAAATTAGGATTTTGGGAAAGATTTGTCTATCTTCGTTTCTTGCACTGATAAGATGTCAAATGCATTACGAGTTAACCATTCTTTCACTTCTTCAAATTTATTCTGCAAGCTGTGTATGTTAATATTAGCGATAATGCAATGTTTGGGATTGATATTTCTAATATAAAAAATACCGGATTCTTCCTCACTATCAATATCTGTACTCACGTTCAACCCTTCTGTAGAGCTGTCCATAAAAAACGAGTCGCTAATTGGCGGCAAGGCACAGAATGTACAAGTCCATGTGGTGTTGGGTCCTTCATGAAATTGCCGATAACCAGAGCGTCCCAAATTTTGGCATTTTAGGTGTGAAGACATCTGACAAATGGAGCATGTAATGGCGTCTTGGTTCTTTCTTATGGTCTGATCACATTCCCGACAGTTTCGCTTCGATATAGGTTTTTGTCTTGTGCTGGGGCCAGGATTTGGTGAAATATCCCCACATAATGATAATTTCCGTTCGAGTTGAAATGTACTCGTTCCCTTTGCACTGTATAACACTTTACTATATAAGTACCGCTTCGCTCGGGACTTTAATATAGCTGCCCCAGTACCGACTCTGTGTCCAAAAACCTTTAAGGAGAATACTGTCAGTTTATTCGTAGTTTCTGGTTTGATAAATCTTCGATCTGATTCCCCATCAAATGAGAACTGAAAACGTGCAATACTTGCTTGTATTGTGAAGTAGACTAGTAGGATCAATACCAAAATTGAAGAGCTCATCTTTCTGTGACCGGCGGCCATTGCCGCCACAACTCTGCTTGAAACGTCATTACAGTAATTGGTTTTTGTTAATAAAAACCTCGGCAGTTCACCACCTTCTGAAGCCACGCAGCACTCTACAGCTTATTTACACTCTCGAATTAGTCGAACAAGAGTATTACTTTTAATTTTTTTTCTGAAAACGCCATGTACCTACCGATTATATTTTATATGGTACACCGTTAACGTTAACATCCAATAAACGCTCATTCGCCTGGCCTTGAAAATGGCCTTCGACCGACTTTGAAATATTAAACAAAAAGCAAATTCTTTGCGATATTGCGATAACTTCCAGTCTATTAAAAATTAACCTAGTAATCCCAATGGACGTCTGAATAATATATAAACAAGGCAAATTAAATTTATATCAAATTATAGTCGTCCCCCCCTCCCCCCCCCCTCCCCACCCCAAATGCAAAAAATAAATAAATGGATTTAAATATACGCTAAACACAGAAGACGTGTTGACATGACTAATTGGCGCGCGATTTTAATTTCGCAATGGCGAACTCGAAGTCGACTGGAAGCCATGAATTACTACTACAACAAGAGTTAAGCTTTTTAAAGGAAAAACTTGCAGGATTTCTTCAATTAGATGGATACTGCACCGGTTATATCGATGGAAAGGCAGAAGATGTCGAAGAAGTGCTTGAAAAATTCCAGGTTAGTGTATATAATATTAATTATATAATTCGGCAATGAAATGATATTTTCGGCAATGAAAAATATTTTCGGCAATGAAATATGTCCTCTGCGGAACAGGAATGCATGACATGTATACGTGGGCCGAGATGGCATGTGCGTGGGCCGAGTGCTGGGCCGAGATGGCATGCACGTGGGCCGGGTTGGTATGGGCCGAGTTGGTTAATGGGCCGAGTTGACCGGCTTCCATGTTATATATATATTAATATTATATATATTGAGAGCATTAAATCACAGCGTTGTCTTTGTTCTATTTAATAGTCATTTCACTCATTTGATGAAATTGCCTAAATTGATGACTGTTGCTTACTAGTTGCTATTAAAATGAAACTGCTAGAACTATAAATAAAGATTTATAAAGATTAGTTTATTTACATTTTACCTCAGTGCTTCTTCTTCTTTCGCATTGTTTGAAACATTAAAATCATCCAAGCAAATCCAAGCACATTTTCCATATTTGGCAAGACGTCTCGCTAGATGTTATGCAATATATTCGACTGCTGACCAAAAAGATTTCATGTTCATCCTCGATCATCGCCCGGGTTATAGCAAACCCCCTTCTTGTTTGGCGGCCATTTTGAAAAATGGCGATTTTCGTATTTTGCTTTCGTCATTTTAAGCATCACATTTAATGCAATCGTTTCGAAACTTTGTTGCTTACGATCCGTTAAGCTTTGTTTTGTACAAGTTTCATTACGATAAGTTGCATACAGGCTGAGATAGAAATCGAGCTTTTTAAGTTTCAAACCATAGTGTTATTACTGTTAAATTCGCAATTTTGAACGGCTATATCTCGAAAACGTACGGTTACAATTTGAAAAAATTCTGCACACGTGTTTATACGGTGGCCCATAAGTACAAACACACATACAAATTCAAATACACAAATACAAAAGTCAGTACACGCGTACAAAACTCAATACACGCATACAAAAGTCAGTACACGCGTACAAAACCTAATACACGCGTACAAAACTCAATACACGCATACAAAAGTCAGTACACGCGTACAAATCTCAATACACGCATACAAAACTCAAACGTTGAAAAACTAGCAATTTACATCACGTTCCCATTGGTAACGAATAAAATAGTACATGGCAAGGAAAGTATAGCTATATATTTCGTTCTATCACTGCTTTTATGAATGGAGGATATTATCAGAGACTATTTTAAGAAAAACTACACGTATAAAACCATTTTACAGTTGTTAGAAAAATACCATGCAATTAAAATATCGAGAAGCACTTTATTGAACAAGCTTAAGGAGTATGGCCTGCAACGACGAGGAAATACGATTGATAGAGACCACGTAAGAAGATGTATTTTTGAAGAGCTAGATGGAAGTGGTAAAATGTTGGGCTACAGAGCCATGTGGAGAAGATTGCAATCAAAACATGGCTTGCAAATTCCTCGTTCGGTAGTTCAAATCATTCTTCGAGAAGTGGACCCAGAATGATCGAGATTAAGGCGGGCTAACCGTCTTCATAGAAGAAGCTACCTAAATCCCGGGCCAAATTATTGTTGGCATGCTGACGGATACGATAAACTTAAGCCATATGGTTTTCCAATCCATGGCTGTATAGACGGATTTAGTAGGAAGATAATGTGGCTTAACATTGTACGGTCAAATAACGATCCTCAAGTGGTAGATAGGCTTTTTTATAACTGCGTAACTAATTTGCAATTCTGTCCAACAATTCTAAGAACAGACTTGGGAACAGAAAATGGAATTATGGCGTCGGCTCAGTGCTTTTTGCGCAGAAACCACACGGACACCCATTGCAATGTCAATGCACATCGATACGGGTCATCGCACAGCAATCAGCGAATCGAGGCATGGTGGGCTATGCTCCGTCGATCATGGTCCTGGTGGATAAATTTCTTTAAAGACTTGATAGCCAGAGGAGTGTTGGACACAAGCAACACACTTCATCTTGAGTGTCTTTGGTTCTGCTTTAGTCCAGTCCTAAAAAATGGACTCGAAGAAATGAAGGACTCGTGGAACTGTCACTATGTACGCAAATCCCGGTATTATACTCAAGCGGGAATCCCTAATCAGCTTTATCTTCTACCAGAAACAGTTGGAGCAGAAGATTTCAAGAAAGAGTATGATGGCCGCGATCTCATCGAGATTGAGGATTCCGTTAATGTATCAAGAGAAAATTATTCGACATACCAAGAGTACTTTTCGTATAGTGCTGGTGTGTTAGGAATAGGACAGGTGCAAACCTGGAGGGATGCTTTAGCGGCATATGAAATACTACTACAAGCAGCTTAAACACTGATACAAACAAGCCCAACATGTAGTATATTTACAACTAGGATAACATATATGTATCTGTTTAAAATAAATATCTCTAAAGTAGTTAAATTGTTTTCTACTATGTGATATGGTACTATAAACAATGTCAAATACCAATTCTAATGGTCTGTATAAACATTCGAAAAAAAGTTTAAACAATATCAAATGACCATGCACTCTTTTCTCTGAGGATGGATGAGAACTCCTCCACCAGCTCATTGTAGTATTGCCATGTACATGGAAGCTCGAGCAAGGGTCCGCACGTGTGTGCTACAGGTCGTCGTTGTAGACCGTTGAGCTCAGTAAATGTCACTTTCAATTTCTGACCTTCAACGATGATATCGGCACCCGTAGTAAACTGAAGAAACGCGCTTACATTGCCTCCTGAAGACTTGATATAACGTACCAAGTGATCAAAAGCATTTCGCTGCGCCTCATTTTCTAGAGAAGCATCTAGGATTTTCAAAACCTTTTTCGCAGTGGGTTTCAATTCTTCGTAAAAGTGAAGAATGTTTGCCATATCTTGAAATGGAAGGCGACTCTTCAATGATTGCAATATCGTTGCCCAACAATTGGAAACATACCGGGGTCGTAGGATAAGCTCTTGATGGGCTAATTGGCATAATATGTCTTCGATGTTTTCCTCCTTAGGTATGCGATAGGGCTTGTAGCTCCCCAAGACCTCCAACAGATCTTCGTTTTTATCAATTTGCGATCTATTTTTCAAGCAGTTATCAACTACTTCTCTCTCATCTTCCGCTATGTAAGCCATGAAAGACTTCACTAGCACTTCGCTGGAGACTCGATCTTCACCTAGGACAGTGCACGCAACAAATATGCTGCAGACAGCGCAATGGGATACACTCCTTCTTTGCAGTAGCCGTACAATAAAATTCTGGCCACAGCTTTCCATTCTTGCTTTTGGTAATCATGACGGATGGTAGGGACCTTGGTGGATGCTCCAACGGATAATGATTGATAGAAGAGGTGCCAAAATTCAGTGAGAACTTCACGTGCCACACCCCTTCCTTCACCTTCCTCTATAACACCACGTGCATCAACAACTTTAAAAAATATTGTAACTTTCAATATCGTTGGATCTGAAAATGCTATTATCATGTCTTTTAATAAGGTGGTGCGATGGATAACCAGATCTAACCCATGGAATTGCTCTTCAAGCAAAGGCACTTGGGCTGATTGTACAACAACATCTGCATATGGTTCCATTTGGTCCAATGGGAGGCCAGTTTCATCTGGAATACAATAATTATTTATCTCTTTATAATACAAATAAAAGAGCAAAAATTATGTAAATAATATGCAAAGAATCCCTTGATTATACCCCCACTTAGAACAACTTCAACTTGCATTTGAACTGGTTCAATTTGGACAGGCTCAATTGGAAACGGATCAGCCTGAAAGGGACCAGCTTCCTCAGGATCAGCTTGAACAGAATAAGCTTCCTCAGGATCAGCTTGAACAGAATAAGCTTCCTCAGGATCAGCTTGAACAGGATTAGCTTCCTGCGGATCAGCTTGAACAGGATTAGCTTGCCCAGGATTGCCTTGCACCGAATACTCTTCAACAATATCAACTAGTACAGGATCAATAGTTTCTGCATCAGGATCATCAACCAAATCATTGGCAACTAAATTTGAAAGAAGGAAACAACAATTCTCTGTAGATAAGCTTTGCAAAGCTTAAATTCCGTTGACTTGGTTTTGCATGTATATTGACCTGAGCACTATGCAAGGGAGTAAATTCATTTAATTACTTCCAAGAAAATATTGTTGTTTAGGTAATTACCTAGATCCACAGTCAGTCTTTACCTTCAAAATTAAGCATCTTGCAAATGTATAGATTGACTCTACTGTATGGTCGTCCAAGTTCATCTTTATATTTTTCCACAGCGAATTTCTCAGTGCTTCCAGGTATATTGTCTACTATGTCCATATCTGGGTACAGTAAAAGCCATTCTGTCTGTTCAAGATTTCGAAGTTGCTTCTTATGGGCAAGCTGCTTATCGACTCCAGCATTTTTTACTAAAATTGATGTATCAGATTTTCGAACATCGACGGGAAGCAATGATGATCTTTTTATTTTCAGTCTTTTTCCATCTAATTCGATTATTCCAATGTTTATCTAGAATATAATACATTCGTGTATTAACTACAATTGTACAACAACATCCAGAGCAATTGCAGTATAGCAGATATCTCAGTGTGAGTTGAAAATATATATAGGAAGCGACTTTATATAATAACTACTTGAAACACGCAATTTGATTGGTCAATACCCTGCAGGATCAGGTTATCCTGCACGCGAAAATGCTTTCGCGTGGGCTTTGCAAAATGTTGGACAATGAAAACATTTTAACGTGTGAAGTTAACAGTGTATTAATTAAATTAAACGAGAGACAAGTTAACAAAAACAGCGAACCAAGGTTTGCACTGACTATAGAAAATGAAGTTCACGAGCTGTGGTCTCAAATTCGCAAGCACAAAGTCAAAGCACAAAAACTAAAACAATTTACGCTGTGAACATTTTTAAAGCTAAACGATAGTTTATTTAACAACACTTTCCATTCACAAGCAGAATAGTAAAATAGGTTTATGAAAAAATACATCAGTAACATTATTCACAAATTGTCGTACCGTTGAAACTCTTTATCAATGTCAAGTACAACAACAAGAACTCTCACAGTCTCACTTCGCAATCATCGATTCAGATCGAGAATCTTCCAAACTTTGCATGGCTCTCTGTTTAGCGGTTGTAATTCCATCGGAAATGTCAATGTTAACTTTATTGATCAGCAGGAGTGAACTAGAACTGTTATTTTATTATACTATTTAAACGTTTTACATGAATATTGATCGCTGTATATTTCGTAAAATTTCGTTGTTGTTGTGATTTTTCGCAACATCCCACGTGCATGGATCACGCTATCCTGCACGGAAAACCATTTGGTATTCCTTTAATAGTTGAACAATTTTCACACAGCTGATGTCCATTTGATTAGAATGATCATCATATAGAAATTGTTAAAGTTCCTTTATCCTATAGAGTTTCATTGCCCAATAATTTTGAAAGACTAAAAATCTTGCACCAAATAACACAAATCACACCCATATAACGTAATTGTCATATTAAATAATGACTATTTGATAAAACTTAAGCTAAAAAAGTAATATACCAAACAATATAATAATATATGTTTCTGTACTGTACTGTACTGTACTGTACACGTCACAACATACGCATTTTATACATTCTTTTTGACTTTTTTTGTTCTGTGTAGGATTCCTTACAGGCAAGTCTATTGATAAAAAGGCAGATTACGCGGCAATTTAACAAATTTATTATAGTGTTTGCAGGTTTTTTGAGACACTCTGCATGTACAACAATTATCTTCGTTAAGTTGTAGCATATATGCATTTTGTGGACACATTACTGCGAGTCTCTTAAGTAAATATCATCACTGACATCGCTTAACGATCGAAATTGTTCAAAATCCGCAAAGCAATTTTTCTCAACTCTTGCAACAGGCGCTTCTTTAAATGTCATTGTCGATTTTTTTGTTGTTTTTCACTCACTTTTATATTGTCATTGGCGTGTTAAATTAAACCACCTTGCAATTCCATTCACAAATGTAAATAATCATGTAAATATTTTCTCTGAAATGTTGGTTTTTTATGCTTAGCATGTGATTTATAACAAAATGCACCATTAAAACAGTGTTTTTTACAAAATGTGTTCTCAGAATGCTGCAAATGCCATTTCCGGGATCCAAATTTAAAAAATGTTTGAGATAACAAAAAAAACTCACATGCATCACCTGTGAGAATGCAACCTTTGGACCACGATCTTGATCAGCGTTTGATCTTCCCATCAAAACGTGCGAATTTTGTCAAAAATTCATTGAGTATTAACATGCGAATAAGCTACAGACTGCTAATATATTGTATGTTTTCATTGTAGAAATTTGGTGCTTTTGTTTAACTTTTCAACAAAAAATACTCTGCCTCGCCACCTCGGGAAACATCGATGGTCGATGGTCCACAAAACGGTTTACAGTCGTCACTCAACTCGGCCCCCTAACCAACTCGGCCTGCTAATATATTTCCCTTGGGTCCTAGTAAATAAGTATTGATTGTTTACTTGTTGGTACTTAAACAACCTAAGTTAACTTTTGTTAACTTGTTGGTATCTTTTTACTGTTGTTTACTCGATTGTACTAGCTATAGTTAATAGCTAGAGGCCCAATAAGCCTCGTTTTTCGAGCTTCAATAAAGTTGTATTGTATTGTATTGTACTTGGTATATTTTAATATATTGGTAAAAATTTATACCTTCACGATTTCATCTTTCTTGTCCTTTTTAATCTGACTTAAGCGTTCATTTTTCTTCCTTTTTTTAATATTTTTGAACGCGGACGTGTCAGCAGAAAGGTGAGAATTTTCTAATTTATCAGCACTGGGACTGCTTCCACCGGCTACACTCTTCTTCTGTAAGTACTCTTTAAAACTTAGCGGTTGCTGACTAGTAGAGGACGAAGGCGAAGATTTATTTTCTGACACACTTGCTCCACAACTCTTGCAAAAATTTGCATTTTTGTCTTTCTCCTGCCCACAATGCGAACAAAACATCTTCGCCAGTTTAAATGGAAATATATTTCTATCTGATAAAAATCTATCGCCCGCATTCGTTTTGTTCTTTACCACTCGATACGTCATGTAACAATGAATGTTCTAACGTTTGAGTTTTGTACGCGTGTACTGAGTTTTGTATCCGTGTACTGAGTTTTGTATGCGTGTATTGAGTTTTGTACGCGTGTACTGAGTTTTGTATGCGTGTACTGAGTTTTGTATGCGTGTATTGAGTTTTGTACGCGTGTACTGACTTTTGTATGCGTGTATTGAGTTTTGTACGCGTGTATTGCGTTTTGTACGCGTGTACTGACTTTTGTACGCGTGTACTGGCTTTTGTATGCGTGTATTTGGTTTTGTATTTGTGTATTTGAATTTGTATGCGTGTTTGTACTTCTGGGCCACCGTATGTTTACCTCGTCCATACGATGAAAATGACACAAAAATGAGGTGGGGTTGTGAATTTTCAGAAAAGTTACTATAATACTTATGTACAATAAATGTACAATGTATCATAGCGTACGCTTATTGTAAATACTTATATGACTTAATTATGCATACTTTAGTACAGTAAAATATACGAAAAGTGTATCTTGTAATAACTGGCTTGTGACAGCCAAGCGTTCATAGCGACGTTGCTTTTTGATCCTTCGATGTCGGCTCTTCCTATCATTGTGAAGCAGAATTCACCAAGCGTCGGATTGTTCACCCGCCAATAGGGAACGTGAGCTGGGTTTAGACCGTCATGAGACAGGTTAGTTTTACCCTACTGTGGAAGTGTTGTTGCAATAGTAATTCTGCTCAGTACGAGAGGAACCGCAGATTCAGACAATTGGCATTTGCACTTGGCTGAAAAGCGAATGGTGCGAAGCTACCATCTGTTGGATTATGACTGAACGCCTCTAAGTCAGAATCCGTGCTAGAAAGCAACGATTCATTCCTCTGGATGATCTTAGGCGAACGAGAATAGAGGTCCCCGTACCTCATGCATCACAACGTGCCGATGAGCAGACTGCGCTCCGATGTACTACCCTGACCAAAATCTAAATTTTCCAGAGCTAAATCCTTTGCAGACGACTTAAATAAAGAACGGGGTATTGTAAGCAGTAGAGTAGCCTTGTTGCTACGATCTGCTGAGATTAAGCCCTTGTTCTAAGATTTGTGTTACCTTTTTTTTGTTTTTTTTCTTCATTGCATCACTACATCCTCCTGTCTTGTTGGTCGTACAAATATTTTGCCAAAGGCCTCAAAAGTACTGCAGTCATTGACCTTCTCCTACTTGCCCACCCAAAGGGCGAATCCACGAGAGCCATTTCTTTTCCTTTTTCCTGGAAGAACAAGCGACAAAATTGTAGTGAACGCGAGCGAAGCTTCGTTTCGTCCGAGAGAAACGTAACGAGCGTGTAGCTACTTAAGGTGGCATCGCCCCATCTAGTTTTTTTGTGTATTTTTTTCTTCTTTTTTTTTTGTTTGTTTCGTGTGTGGCACAGCACACCTGAGATTTGCAAAAAATTCGCAATTTCCCCACCAAAATGGCCAGGTCTACCGTGGGGATTAAGAGGGGTAGAGCATTTTTCAACTTTCTTCTGGACAGGGGCTCATGTCCAGGTCGACCGCGACTCGCTATCTGGCAAGAAGCGGCTTTTGGCGTTGACGCCGTCACCGCGACTTCCGGTAAGTGAAACGCGCCTGTTAACCCACGACGCAATTGAGTACGACGAACTGTTGGTGGAAAGAGCTCTGCAACGTTGGTTTGATACCCCCACGGTGTTTTCAAACAGCTCCAGTTCAACCGCACTATAGAAGAGGGGGGTGCCCAGGCATATATGTCTGCACTACTACCTACCACTTCTATCCGGTTCGAACTGGTAATAATTACCATGTGCATTTCTTGGGTCTTCCAAGAACAAAAATGCGTGCGAGTGTTGTGCGGGGCTGTTCGCTGAACAACGTTGAAACGTGAAGTGTCTTATGGGGGAACCAAGCTATAATTCGCTTGAACATGGGAAAGATTCCAACGCCGACGATCGGACCCCGTTCGTTCGTTTGCCGAACATAAAGTTTTTCTATCTATCTTATATATATATATATAAACAAATAAAACAAGTTGTCATTTGAAGCATTGTTTTTATAACATTAATTTCAGAACTATGAAAACAGTACCATAAGTGCTGTTCTTTTTGTATATGCTATACATTCACATTCATCCCAAATTGACATTGAGGAGAGTAGTTATATATATATATATATATATATATATATATATATATATATATATATATATATATATATATATATATGTATATATATATGTTATATATATATATATGTTATATATATGTATAACTACTCTCCTCAATGTCAATTTGGGGATGAATGTGAATGTATAGCATATACAAAAAGAACAGCACTTATGGTACTGTTTTCATAGTTCTGAAATTAATGTTATAAAAACAATGCTTCAAATGACAACTTGTTTTATTTGTTTATGTTGACTTGCCCTTTTGTAAAAAAAAAAGAATAGTAAACTGTAAAGAGTAAAAAAGAAAACATAGTAATAGGAAAAAGCAATGTAAGATGAGCTAGACTAAAGTGCAACACTGTAATTATTGGCAATGTTGGAGCAATTTTGTTTTGACTTCTAATATAACAGTCATATATAATAAGCCAAATGTCATTGTAAGCCTGGCTAGCTTGCTGTATATAGTTGATAAATAAAATAGACTTACACTGTTGACTGCCATGCCCCCCCCCCCCCTCATTAGCACATAGAGAATATCTGACAAATGAATGCAAGTATCAACACCAGATAATTATATTTCCATGCAATGGACCATTCCATTTTACATGTGCACTTCCATTATATCCAGGTAGGAGTAGGTTTTATCTCAATTTATCCTGAGGAACCTAAGGAACTTCCCTGAAATTCTCTATAATTGCCCATATTGTGGTGTTTTATTGATATCAGAGATATAAACATAACGAGATATTTAGGAGGCAATTGAGACAACCAAGGGGAGTACTACTGTACTACAACCAGTGCAATTTAGTCATTGAAACGTTTCATACAAATGATCCTTCAATTCCTTACTAACTTAAGATTTTCTATCCCCCCCTCCCCCTGTTCAATGTTGCTTTGGTAATGATGACAATGAAAGAATATTCCTTTAATATTTCTTAAAGATATGTAAATGAAAAGTAAGCTCAGACCAACATTGGATAAGGGGGGAGGATGCACCAGTTGAATTCCCTTTGGTTTCAACATTTTTTCACTGATTGTAGGTACTGTATGAATCTATCCAATTACTGTAGGGGCACATTTTATCCTAACTGGGGGGAAGCGACCCGATTTGGGGGTGCATATATTAATTAAAAGATGACCCAATTTTCTACTTTCCTTTGTTCTTCACTTCGATTCAGCAAGTTCTAACAGGTGACAAAACTTGTTACAGCTGTGTTTCACAAAGAAATTGTTGATTGCAACATCTGACAGGTTTCCAGAACAAAAGAGAATTGAACTGTCATCATCATCCAACAGTTTTGCACTTGCAATTTCAGGGTCACATAGCAAATAGTTAACACCCTGAATGTCTGTTACCATGAGTTGTTTGCCAGATTTGACAAAAGTGTAATGCACGAATGCTTCAGCTTTTAAACTGATCTCACTGGTATAATCATCACCACACAGTTCACCCGTGTTGTTAATGAACTTCTGGAAAGTACCTTCAAGAAAGCTCTCCAGAGTCACGGATTCCCCGTTCAACGTTGAATAGTATACTTTCGTAATGAAAAAGTATTTCCATACTCAACGGCTGGCCTTTCCAATTGTAAATTCTCCGCGAAGTTACGAGCCAATGCATTCATTTGCGTCGCTTTCCTTGTATCTGCTTCGGTCGTTTCAAATAACTCCACGATTTCCTTCACTTTCTCTTTTCTATATTTCTTGAGGACATATTGCCCTTTAGCGATCCCACCGATGGCCTTTGCCATATATGCCTCGCGGAATCTTCCACTGGCAAAACAGGTTCGCTCCAGTGAAAATGTTGCACTAGTGTTAAGGGAACTAGTGTTAAAGCACCGATTCTCGAATACTTTTGACACCACACTTCCCTTCAACATTTGGAGACAACCTTTGGACAGTAATACTGCCGCACAGCCCTGCACCTGGACCTACTTCATCCTTTTTCTTTCCTGTTCTTTTCTTTGATTGTTTCTCTTTGTAGTCGTCCCATTCTTGTTTTCGTTTGGCAAACATTTTGAAAGCTTTCACCATGTGCAAGAGGGACTATGGGAGACATTATGGGATATATAAATCACTAGAGTGCATTGCGGGGCTTTGGCGTTGTTGGGCCTATGGGCATCGCTGGGCCACGTGCAGTATTTTTATATTTTTAAAACTTTTTTAAAAATTAAAATATATATATATATATATATAAAAAAATAATATAAACGAAAATAAAAGTCAAAAAATAATATAAAAGTCAATTTCTACTCGTGTTAAAGAATCTCAGTAATTTATTTTTGGTTTTTAACAATTCATATTTCATTGCTGTTTAAAGTCTGTATTTCACTGTTTATTGACACTTGGAAAAGCAAAGAAATATGAAACTGTTGTGAAGAAGAAATGTGAAAATACTGAGGTTGTTTAACTTGACTAAAATTTGAGTCATGACTCGTGTTTGACTTCTGTTCTCAAATGAGCTAACTTAACTTTCTTTGTATGGAATTAGTATGTCGAAACGTTTCCAGAAGACTGACCACCCGCCAAGGAAAGGTAAAGGAGTCCGGTTCTTCGACCAATTTATGAAAACCTTCGTTCGACCGTATGGTCCTACCAACGAAGCCCCAGATGACGAGACCGTTCTCACGAGACTGCAACCGTTCAATTGTGAGCTATTAACTCGCCCTAGAATTGGGATGTCTGAGCTCTCCGCGTCAATAGCTGGCCCATTAGACAGCATTTTACAATCAAGTTCAAACTTGGTGAATGTCAAACAGGTGGCAAAATTTCAGAAAGCCTTAAAAGAATTAACGGACAGCTTAGAAGGGTTTAACACCAAAAGAGAGGAAGGAGAGAATTCAAAGGGAGAAAGAAAAGAAGCAAGTGAGAAAGATGTCAAGCAGGTGCTAAAGTTTTTTTTGAAGGAGGGAGACGACATCGAGGAAGAAATTGACGACGCGTTTGTGCTCGGCTCCAATTTGTTGACATTGTCAACAAATTATATTGTGGCCCAGGCACTTTTCAGTAATCCTGATGAATACGCCCACAAGTCCAACATAGATGGAGAAGAAGGAAAGAACTTTAAGAACCTCGGCACAGTTAAGGCATTGAAAGAATTACTTCAGAAGACATGTGTCAAAGAGTCGAATGTGGCCCCCAAGAAAAAATTAAACAAGAAGAAGCTGTATTTACAGTTGGACTCAAGTGATGAAGAAGAAGAGAAAAAGGTGGAGAAAGGAAAAAAACAGAAGAAACGGGAGAGAGTAGTGCTGGAAGAGGAAGACGAAGAAGAGGAAGAAGTGATAAAGAAACAGAAGAAATGAAAGAGAGTCGTGGAGGAGGAAGACGAAGAACAAGAAGAGCACGAAGTATAACGAAACAGAAGAAACGAGACAGTGGAGGAGGAGGAAGACGAAGAAGAATTTACTTGCGCAATTTGATTTTTTGAAGCTGAAACAGTAAATCGCTGTTCATGTTCTTCTACGACAAGTTGTTTTTCATTCACTTCACGTTCTTCGTGCTCTTGAGATTGGGCAAGACGTGCCTCACGTTTGGCTTGGAGATTTTCAATGTTAGAAATTAAATTCCAATGTTTTCCAGACCAAAAACCTCAGCTGAATCTTTCTGCCACGTTTGTGGCATATTAGATAAAAACTTCTTTCAAGAAGTATAACGAAGATCTAAAATTTACAACAAAGTAATTGTAGACCAATTGAAATTCCGAATCCAAAAAGTAGAGTGTGGGCAAAAATTAGCCGACTGTGGAGTCGCTACCAGTGATCGCGACGAGGACGCTTTTTGCATGACCACCTTGTTTTTTTGTTGTGTTTCTTTTCTCCTTTTTTTTATTATTTTTTTCCCTGTACCTTTTTTTTTATTTTAAACTTTTTCCCCGTGAATCTTTAATTATTTTTTGTTATTTTTTCCGTTTACCCTTTTATATTTTTAACATTAATTTTACCCGTGCAATAGTACCCTTTTTCACCCTGTGCCAGTAGTGATCCCCTTTTTTTGGTTATTTTAAAGTTTTTCTCCGTGATTGTGTAATTCTTTTTGATTATTTTTTCGTTTACCATTTCATATTTCTAACATAATTTCACCCCCTACTCTTGTTCTTCCTGTTCAACGTGCCTTTCTTTTTTTTTTCTTTTTGCTTTTTTTACTCGTTGAAGGTGCTGGTTGTTGCCGTTTGTCCACTCTCATCAATGTCTTTTTGGCCGTCGCCCCCCTTTTCGCATCCTCATCTATCATGGCAAACATTTTCTTTTTACTTTTCCGTTTGCCTTTTTCTCCTTTTCTTTCAACACCTGTCATCAGCATTTCTTTCAAAGTTTTTAAACTTGGCCGTTCTTTAATTTTTTGTTGTTGCGCATCACCTGCATTAAAAAGTGTAGCATACTGTTCAGGGTTTCTTATGTATGTGCGTGCGACAATGGCCTGAATGGCCATAATGTATAATGCTGCCCCCGTTTCAAATGCATCGTTTATGATGTCATCCAGGTCATCATCGCAGCAGAATTTCAAAAATTGTTTGACATCGTCACTCTGCATTGGTACATCCGTTTTTGTGTTTAGTCCTGCTAAGTGTGGCTCAAGTTTTTTGAAAGTATTTTGCAATACCTTTTTCCCCTCTTTACTTATTCACGATGTCTCGGACTGCATTATTCTTTCTAGATTTTCGGAAATACTTGCTGCACATTCCGAAAGCGCAAACTGTGGTCTCCCAACCCATTCACAAGATTGAGATTGTGTACGGTTGAACACCTTCTCCTCATCTGGTGCATCCTCGGTTTCACCATAGGGTCGCAGGAAGTTTTTGGGAAATTGTCGGAAGTAGTGAACACCACGTTTAGATGGAGAGGTATTTTTGCTGTACGAACTCATTATTCCCTGAAGATTATGAGAAGGTCGATTTGAAAGAATGAGAATAAGTAAAAGAAACTGGACTGGTAAAAAAACTTTCAACAGAGAATGGTACAAAATATTGAAACCAACTGTTCAATTATGTTTCAAATCGAAAAGCAAAATTGAAATGAAAGTAATCTTTTAAAGTTATTTTCTCTAACGACAATCTCTGAACTGCTCCAATATGTAATTACTTATTAATACTTATTGCTTATAACTACTTATATTACTTATTATTACTTTATGTTCTACTTATTACTAATTACTTCTTTTTACTTATTACAAACTTAACAATATGGCGGAGGGTTTAATGTTAAAAAAAGTTAACACACTGAACTTTGAAATCTGGCCTTTTAATGTCAAAGGAAAATAATTGTCAAGCAATATTTATTTAGTTATTAGCACTTAAATACTTATTACTGTACTTATTAGTACTTACTTATTATTACTTATTACAAATTAAGACTATGGGAAATGGTGTAATGTTCCCACGCACAAGTTAACACCAAAAAAAAGTTACTACGGATGTCACCAAAGTGTCGAAACGTGAAAAAAAGGAAATGGGGTAAACTTCTAAACAAACGTAAATGGTATATAAATGAGAACGTCCCAAATAAACGTAATCGTAAACGCGCTAAACTACGTAGTTTTAAATAAAAGAATATTTCAAACTATAATTCCGAATTAAAACGTGAAATATCAATATATTTAAAGTAAATGATATTTGTAGTATGGTGGCCCATCGATATCAATACATTATTACAATCGAATTTCATTTCATAAATATAATCTTAGTTTTATTCTAAATTTTAAAGTTTGTTTTTTTTAATTTTAAAAAATTATTCTTATTTTTATTTTGTTATTCATATTAAAACATAATATAAAGTTAATTCGTTTTTAAAGTCTTAGAAAAAAAAATAAGAAAAAAAATAAATTTTTTTGACCTTGGAGGGTCGATAATATTAAAAATTAAATTCGCTGTGTGGCCCATTGATATCAGTATCAAGTATTACCCACAGTTCCTAGCGCGTTTTTCGATTTTCTCTAGGACAGGACATGTTTATCTTCTGATCTTTCACGAAACTATTTGCGAAGAAGTGTGTATTAGATAGAGAAAGAAGATCGTAAAGCCAGATCAACTCCGGCAGTATCTCCTCGTAAAGCTATAGTCACAAAGTAGTGTGATTGAAAATATCAAATCGCCGCCTAGTGTCTACCCTAAATCATTGTCAGTAAGCGATTTAATGAAAGCTGGCAAACTGGTCAAGCCTCCGAAAACTGCTGTTTTAAATTTGGAGTACTTTGACGTTCAAAAATGTTGTTGGTCGGGGAACAATTGCTCTCTTAGGGTGGGAATAGAGGAAAAGAAATTTGCCAGTGGAGCATTCCGTAATGCCTTCCGCGCAAAATGTATTGATCCTCAATCCAGTTTGAAAGGCGATTGGGTTATCAAAAAGTACAAGGAATCTTCGATCAACACAATCAAGGAAAGTTTGAAAATGAGTGTAGAAACTCATACTCGTAAACAAGTTAAAATGCATAGTGTTGCGCGAAACGTCACCCAACGATTTACGTCCAAAGTTGCACCAGAGTTTGGAGAATCTTTTCAATACGGAAAAGTGTTTTACTCGGTGCTAGAAGATGTCCCTATCACAGTAGAGGAGTACGTCCCAGGAGAATTCATGAAGTATGTCAATAACGATGGGCAGTGCATGAATTCTCCGAACGATGAGTGTATGGAATTGTTCGCAAAAGCAGGAGTGCCTTTCTCACTTTAGCTTCGAGTATAGCGAGAAGAAAATGATGACCTTGGATCTTCAAGGTCCTGCGTATACTTTATATGATCCAGAAATAGCTACAGCTGACTTGAATGATGACTTTGAGGAGGAGTATTATTTCCTTTGGCATCGATGTATTTAGAAAGCATCACCAGTGTAAAAGGTTTTGCAAAATGATAAATCTACCATCGCTAGACGACCAAACAAGTAAATCCAAGTAAATGAATGATGCTTTGCGATATCATCCTCTCTACGGTTAATTAGTTACGTTCAGGTAAAAACTGCAAATGCTTCGATAAACACGTGAAATCGACATGTCAACTGTACAGCTTTGTTCTTCGTTACGTTTGTCGTTTGCTTTTCTTTTATTAAATTTTTAGTGCAAAGTTTCGCAGAAACTTTGCAGTATTGTGATGGTGGCGAAAATTCACACGATACATAGATACATAGATACATAGATAGTGTAAACTTTTCCTGGGGGTGTACCAAGTTTAGCGGCATATAAATTGTCGTGCTTGGATGAATAATATCGTCGTTTTAATAGGTACTTTAAAGAGTCTTACTGATAACTAAGACAATTTAGTAAATTATTTGTGGGTATCTCTTGAAAGAGTAGTCAAATATTGCATTTTATCTTGAAGTATGTCGAGTATAAAATCAGAATATAATGTTTTCCTCTGGGTGTCTTCCCCCCGGTTTGGTTAGAATCTTACTGCGCACGCGCGAAACTAAATTTAACAACAGACGAATCGAATACAATATAATGGCGGAGACACAAGAAGGCGCGACCGACAAGCGATTAATATGGAGAAGAGGCGATGAATTTTCTTGTCAAAATAAGGACTATGTGGTCTAATTAAATATGGTCGGAGCGAAAGGATTAAATTTTCACATGTATTTCGAGGTGAGCGTATGTTAGTTTCTATTTCACTGTTGACGAATAGCGCCCAGCCGCCCAACTGCTATTTTTAAAATTTATAGAGTCAAACTAGAGATTTTCTTAAGGGTGGTATGATATTAGCCGTTCAAGTATGATGAACGAAGGGTAACGATAAACTCAGTTGTGGACTGGTGTGATTCTGTCCACAATCATCGTCTTTTCTTTTGGTCGTTTGTGTTGCCGTGTTAACATTATATTAAAATTATCTGTATCACATTTCAGCTTCCGGGAGAGGTTTAGTTAATTTTCATCCTTTTTTCGTCTCTTCACGGTTTGGTGATTTAAACTACACGAGTTATATTTTCATACTATAAAGGCCTATGACAAAATTACAAATCGCAAACGACGTGTTTCCCAAGGATACGCAGATACGCTGTATAAAGGACAGTTTATGTAGTGTCTTATTCTCAAGCCGTAGCCAGTTTTTCTTTGCCAACATTAATCAGCGCTTGAAGAAGTCGGCTGTTTGCATGTATCATGTCCCTGTACTTTAGTAATATCATACAACATTTATAATAATGGCTCTGTCGAACTTATTTAATACAAATGCCTTAATGGTTACAGATGGCATATTTTTTATGAAATTTCAATTCTATTTCATAATACAGCGCACGAAAGCATATAAAGCATGCCGCTTGTCACAGCCTACCTGCAGTCGAGTTAATAACATAATTCGACTCGCCTTCTTTTGTTTTTATGTCAGATACTGTACATCGTGCTCAGTGAAAGTTAGCTCTAATAAAGCAACCGAGTATTAACCAGACTTTGAATCTTTATCAGATATGCGTGTATGGATACAGTATGATTTAATCAACAAAATAAACAGATATTTAATAAGAAAATAGTCGAAGGTCAAATTAGTTGTTTACGTGTCTTGATATGACCGGATATGAGAGATGAGATCAGGTGAGGCATATGACGCCTAGCAACCGGAATGTTCTTTGATTTGATTGGCTGTCTAAATACGGAAATGAGTTTTTTGGCCACATGATATATGCTGTTTTGCACATTTCCTTTCTTTTCGGCGAGGTATTCGAGAAGTCAAGTTATGTCTGTGTTCTCTGCGACTTTCTACAATCCTGCGACTTGCCAGGAAGCTTCAGTTGGAAGCGAAATGCGAGTAGATGGCCAATGTGTCATCGACACAACGTTCAGTCGCCACGTTAGCACTTCACGTGCAAAAGGCGATCAGATGGCAATGAACAGCACCACAACGTTCAGTCGCCACATTGGCATTTCAGATGCGAAAGGTGACGAGGTGTCCACGTGCACCGACACAGACCCAAAAGTTCACGGGTCTATCACAATGGTGAGCAATTGTGAACTCTATCAAAATCTAACTAGTTCTTACCAGAATCTATCAAATGCTTATGAACTCAATACAAACGTTGAACTCTTGAGTGAAACAAGTGAATCAAATGAACACTGTGCAGTGTGTACAGACAATCAAAGCACTAGCTTAAACACCAGTGTCGCAGAGTGCGATAATAATACTTGTATTGTCAGTACTGATGTCGACAACAGCAATCAAACGACTTTGAACGTAGTCGAAACAGATATACGAAATCTAACGCAGAACTCTACTCAATTCGACAATTCTATTAGTCGGGGCAGACCATGAACAAAGGTTGTATCACATAGGAGGCGTGATCGAGAGCCATCTAGAATACCTTTGAAGAGAATAGTTAATCTGATGAGGAAAAATAAGCAGTGTAGACATGAAATAAAATCGTTAATAAAACGTTTTATCCCCAAATCATCCTCGTGGCATTATTTGCTTTCTACAAGTTACAGAAAGGATGTGCTTCACCGACAAACAAATAAATTTGCGTTGTGGAAGATTGGCCAGCCTCGTTTTAAAAAACATACAGACTTATATCAAAAGTTCAAGACGAAACTCAAATTATTCAACCCACAAATGTTTAGAACAAGAAAACACAAATTATCCCTGTCAAACAGAGTTATAATTTTGTCTAGTAAATGTAATTGTCAAAGAGTAAAAACATTTAATAGACTTTCTCTGATCATGTGTGGTGACATTGAAATAAATCCAGGCCCTGTTAATTCATCAACGAATGAATGCTCTAACAGGACATCATGTACAAACTCTTCAATGTCACTGTTAACAAATAGGCTATCCCAAATTGGTCTGAGACCAGTAAATGTGATTGGTGATGGTAATTGCTTCTTTCGTAGTGTAAGTCACCAGATTTATAGCACAGAAGTCCACCATTTGCAAATACGTGCTCTTGCAATTCAGCATTTGATAAACTTTCCAGAACACTTTATTGAAAGTAATACTGACCAGTCCTGGGTGCAATATTTACAGAATATGTCTAGAGAAGGTACATGGGCTGATCATATTATTATACAAGCAGTCGCAAATTCTCGTCATTTAACAATTCATATCACTGAGACTGCACTAAATTTTACTGAGACTACTGTCGTACATCCTGTCGTACATCCTGTAAACAATCAGGGAAATACAAGGCATATTTATGTTGGACATCTAGATGAAATTCATTATGTTTCAACTACTCGTATGAACCAGTCTGTTACTAATCCCAAAACATCTGATAGACCTACTTCTAAAAAATGTGTTTCTTCAAAAACTAGAAAAGATTACATGAGAGAATATATGAAAAAAAGGAGAATGAATAATCAATTTAGAAATGAGGAAAATGAAAGAAAAAAGATGTATAATAAGACTTTCAAACTTTTAAATCCTGAGAAAGTTAAGGAATCATTGCAAAAGGCCAGTGTGTCATGCAGAAAATCAAATCCTGAGAAAGTCAAGGAATCTTTCCAAAAAGCCAGTGTAGCATACAGACAATCAAATCCTGAAAAGGTTAAGGAATCATTGCGAAAAGCTAATGTGTCATACAGACAATCCAATCCTGAAAAAGTTAAGGAATCTTTCCAAAAGGCCAATGTAGCATACAGACAATCAAATCCTGAAAAAGTTAAGGAATCATTGCGAAAAACTAATGTGTCATACAGACAATCTAATCCTGAAAAAGTTAAGGAATCTTTCCAAAAGGCCAATGTAGCATACAGACAATCAAATCCTGAAAAAGTTAAGGAATCATTGCGAAAAGCTAATGTGTCATACAGACAATCTAATCCTGAAAAAGTTAAGAAATCTTTCCAAAAAGCCAGTGTAGCATACAGACAATCAAATCCTGAAAAAGTTAAGGAATCATTGCGAAAAGCTAATGTGTCATACAGACAATACAATCCTGAAAACGTTAAGGAGTCATTGCGAAAAGCTAATGTGTCATACAGACAATCAAATCCTGAGAAAGTTAAAGAATCTTTACGAAAAGTAAATGTAACATACAGACAATCAAATCCTGAGAAAGTTAAAGAATCTCAAAAAACGAAGTTTATGAAAAGAAAATTAGCAGGAAATGTGGGTGAAACGGAAGTGCTAAGACAAAAATTGTTTAAAAATAGTTTTGATAGAGATAAAGGTACTTTTGAGCTTGATAAGCCCAGACCTAAATTGAATATGTCAGAAGCTATTGAATTATTTCATAAGAATATTACTATTGGACCAGAATATGTTTGCACATGTTGTAACCAGTTATGGTACAAATCCTCTGTGACAAAATGCAATCTGGCCCTGTATAAATCATGTTCAAAAGAAATACTTAAGTTATGTGTTACTGGTGTTAAGAGTGTAGATGATACTGAATGGATTTGTTCTACATGCCATTCTAACTTAAAAATTGATAAGCTGCCTAGTTGTGCAAAAGGAAATAAAATGAATTTTCCAATTAAGCCTAATGCATTAAAAAATTTAACTCCACTTGAGGAAAGATTAGTATCACCAAGAATACCCTTTATGCAACTAAGAGAATTACCGAGTGGAGGTCAGTTGAGTATTCATGGCAATGTAGTTAATGTACCAGCTGATGTTAATTCAACAGTAAGTGTTCTGCCCAGACCAAATAAATGAATCTCAAACTATCCCAATAAAACTTAAAAGACGTCTTAGTTACAAACATTATTATCAATTTCAGAATATAAGACCAGCTAAAGTTTTAGAAGCAGCTCAATATTTAGTAAGCACGAGTGATCTGTTTAAAAGTGAGGGAGTACAAGTATCAGATAGTTGGTTAACAAACGTAAATAACAATAATCCAGAGTGGTCAGAATTTATTACCGGTAACAAAACAAGTGCAGATAAGTCAGATTCTTTCCATAAAACTCAAGAAAAACAAAATCTAGGAGCACAACACTGTGCAACTGATGATTCAATTGAAAATCATGATACTGATGATGAATGGTGTGAAGATCAAAATGAACAGCCATCAGGTGTCATGGATACTTTATTACAAGAGCCTGACATGACCGAACATGCTGATAAGATAATTAGTTTTGCACCAGGTGAAGGAAATAGACCACTTGGTATATTTATTGACAACGTCGATCTGATAATAGTGAAAGACTTGTACCAGTTCACTATAGTACAATTTGTAAATGGGAGTTGCGAAGGAAAGATCGACGAGTTGCACAGAGTGTGCCAAATATTTTCTATAAATTAAAAAAGCTACAAATAAAGCAAATTCAAGGAAGTGCAACATTATCATTGCGTAAGTGTAAAACGAAAGGCAAAACATACACAGCAGGAGATTTAAAATCAGAAAATTTTGTAAATAAGCTAATTAATTTAGATGAGGGATTCAGAGTACTTAGAAATTTGCGAGGCTCGCCTCCTTACTTTGAGAGATGTAAAAAAGACTTATTTGCAATGATCCGACAACTTGGTAAACCCACTTGGTTTTGTTCATTCTCCGCTGCAGAAACTAGATGGATACATTTGTTAAAAATTCTTGGTCGTCTTGTGGATAATAAAGAGAAAACTGATAATGAAATCAAAGAAATGAGTTGGCAAAAGAAATCAGATTTAATACAAAAAGATCCAGTGACATGTGCACACAATGAAAAATGTCCAGTGACATGTGCACACAATGAAAAATGTCCAGTGACACAATTTTGAACATATGGTCCAATTGTTTCTTCACAATTTTATCAAAAGCTCACTTAATCCAATTGGAGAAGTTGTTGATTTTTTTTATCGAGTTGAATTCCAACAACGTGGATCACCACATATACATGGCTTATTTTGGATAAAAGATGCTCCGGAGTATGGCAAAGATTCTCTTGATGACATTGCTAAATTTGTAGATAACTATACCTCGTGTAAAGCTAACTCTGATGACTTGGGTGATCTAGTAAATTTACAGAGACATAGGCACTCTAAAACTTGCAAAAAAAAGGGTCGTAAAATATGTAGGTTTAATTTCCCTTTGCCTCCAATGCCAAGAACAATGATTTTACAACCTCTGCCTATAACTGATTTAGATGAACAAATTGCAGTTGCATTAAACAAAGATTTAGAGAGAATCCATAGTTTGTTAGATTCCCTAAAACCTGATGAGCCAATAAGTTTTACTGAATTTCTTGAAAAGTTAGAATTATCTGTTTCTCTTAACCATGATACTCTACTGCTAAAACGATCCCCTTCTGAGATTAGAATAAATTGTTACAATCCAAATTTGTTAAAAGCTTGGCAGGCAAATATGGACATTCAGTATATATTAGACCCCTATGCTTGTGCTGTCTATATTCTTTCGTACATCACAAAAGGTCAACGAGGAATGAGCAAGTTCCTGAGGAAAGCTTGTGATGAGGCAAAAGAAGGCAATAAAAATATTGTGAACAGAATCAGACATATTGGCAATAAATTTCTCAATGCTGTTGAGATAAGTGCACAGGAAGCTGTATATTTAGTTTTGCAAATGCCTTTAAGAAGATCACCTCGTGAATTTCAATTTCTTAATACTTTTCACCCAGATGAAAGAACATTTTTACTGAAAGATATGGAAAAGATTAAAGATCTCCCAGACAATTCTGCTGACATAGAATCAGATAACCTTATTAAAAGGTATCAAAGAAGACCTAAACAGTTAGAAAATGTGCGTTTGGCTTTGCTGCATGGTATAATTGCAAGCGAGACGATAATTCAAAGAAAACACAAAAATGTAAGCCAAATTCTTCATCTGATGACTATCTTTTGGAAAATGATTTTAATGAGAATGTTGATGATGATCTCTCTGACAATAATGAAACAATATGTGAAGATGATCAATATGAATTAAAAGGAGGAATGATACTTGTTAAGAGACGAAGACCAAAAATCATTCGATCAGTAAGATTTAATAAGAACAAAGACCCTGAAAATCATTATAGGGAACAAATAATGCTTTATACTTCATGGAGAAATGAAAACAAAGATCTCTTGCAAAATGTAGAAACATACCAAGAAAGATTTGAACTTAAGGATCTTATAGAAAAAAACAGAAAACAATATGAGAATCACACTGAAGTTCTTGATCAGGCCATTGAGAATGTTGAAAATGAAGAGCTTGCTAATGTCGCTCCTAATGCACAACACAGAGATGAACAAGATGAGCAAATAGGCTCAAAAGCTAGTGAATTATTTGGATGTTTTGATCCTGGTAAAGATAAGCAACATATTGAATATGACTTGATGGATGATATTGGTATTTATCCTAGAACAAATGATAATGAAGAACTTCTTATGAAACGATTGAAGGATGAAGACTTTAGAAAACTTGTCCAATCACTAAATATTGAGCAAAAAGAGTTCTTTTACCATGTACTCCATTCTATTAAAACTAGTCATCAACCATTAAGACTTTTTTCAAGTGGTGGTGCTGGTGTTGCCAAAAGTACAGTAACAAATGCTCTGTATGAAGCTCTTATTAGATATTTAAACACTCAGCCTGGGAGCAATCCAGATGATATCAGTGTTATGAAAGTAGCACCTACAGGAAAAGCTGCATTTAATATAAGAGGAAACACACTTCATTCTGCTTTTAAAATTCCTGCTAACAGAGGATTTAATTACTGCACGCTTGATAGAGACAGATTAAATACTATAAGATCTCAACTAGGTAAACTTCAAGTCATATTCATTGATGAGGTTTCAATGGTTGGTAGTGGAATGTTTAATTTTCTTAACTTGAGATTACAACAAATAATGGGTACAAAAGAACCATTTGGTGGACTTAGCATTATAACTGTTGGTGACTTGTTTCAATTAAAACCAGTCTTTGATCACTGGATATTTGAGAACTCAAAAGAAGGATATAATTCATTAGCAACAAACATTTGGCGGCAATATTTTGAGATGTTTGAGTTATCACAGATTATGAGACAAAAAGATAAAGAATTTGCGGAAATTTTTAATCGCATTAGGGAAGGAAACTACACTCAATATGACATTGAAATTATGAAAGAGAGAATTTTGAAATTAAGCCCTGCACATCTTGATTATCCTATGACTGTCACTCACTTGTTTAGTACTAACATGGCTGTAGACCAACATAATCAAGAAATTATTAATAAATCTCTAAATGAAAAAGCTAAGGTAAAAGCAATAGATATCATACTTGGAGATTTATCCGATGAATTAAAAGAAAGAATGAAGAAACAAATTCCAAATGATCCCACAAAAACCATGGGTTTGTTTACAGTCTGTGCCATACTTCAAGGGGCAAAATATGATCTTACAACAAATGTATCTGTTGTTGATGGAATGACTAATGGAGCAGAGTGTATAATTAAAAAAATTGATTATAGAGTTCCAGCCTCATTAAGACCAAGTATTATTTGGGTTTCATTCCAAGAAAATAATATTGGAAACGAATATCGTAGACAATACTCCCACCTTTATAATAACACTGTTGAGAAAAATTGGGTTTCAATCTTGGAAATCACACGACAGTTTAGAAAACATCAAATACAAGTTCTTCGTAGACAGTTCCCTTTAAGACCAGCTGCAGCTAAAACTATTCATCGTTGTCAAGGGGATACTATCAATGAAGCAGTTGTTGATCTGCCATCTAGTAAACGAGAACACATGCATTATGTTGCTCTAAGTAGACTGAGAAGCATATCTGGATTACATATCCTTAATTTGAATGAAAATAAAATAGCTGTTAGTAAGAAAGTACAAGAGGAAATGTTAAGATTAAGAACAAGTGCATCACTAAATAGTCACATTCCTTTTCTCTACAAATTAGATACCAATGAGATAAGCACTTTTAAAATATTATTCCACAATGTAAGATCCTTACACCTGCATATTGCTGATGTTGCAAGTGATTACAATGTACAAGCAGCTAGTGTAAATATTTTTGTAGAAACCGCTTTGTGCAGCAATGACAACAATGAATTATATGATCTTCCTGGTTCTCAGCTTTTCAGAAATGATTTTCTGCCACAAAGTACTACAAGAACACCATATGGAACTGCTGTTTATTTAAAAAATAATCTACAATGTGTGTCTGAACCCTTGAGGTGTAACCATAATGATGTTGAAATAACAGTTATGAAAGTTGATCAGCCAGTTTACAATTTACACATTGTTGGAATTTATCGCTCAAAATTGAAAGTAAAGATTTCTAAATTAATTGATGCATTAAAATTTCTTCATGAGAATATTTTAAAACATTGTGATACCCCTGTTATTATGCTTGGTGATTTTAATATAAATTTAATGGAAAATTCCTCTGAGAAAAAAGCTCTTTCTAAATATCTTAGTGAACAAGAACATTATGCACACCTTGTGAATGAAGTAACAACTGACTATAAAACTCAAATTGATCATATTTACACAAATCTTCCTCATAGAATTTGCTGTAGTGGTGCTCTTGAATCTTACTTTAGTGGTCATAAACCTATCTTTGCATCTGTGGCATGATTCATTTACTTAAAATATGATAAATTAACAAAAAAATGTACATAGCCATAAGAGAGCAATTAAATACCATAGAGTGAACAGTACATGTATACTAAACAGTATTTAAAAATTCCTAAAATTTATTTGTCAGTCTTTTTCTCCAAATACAAACAAGTCACCTCAACCACTTCCCCAGCCAAGTGGCAGGGGTAAAGAAACAACTATTGGATAGGGGACTGGAGGCTGAACTATAGCTGCCTCCTCTTTCCACTGGCAGGAACAAGGTGTGTTATAGGTAAGTCTTCTTTTAGTTATTTACCCCCTTTAACGTTTACCATTCCCATTCACTTAGTGTCGCATAATCTGATTAAAAATAATTTACTGATTAACTGACTAGTTTTATCAATTTACATTCCAGCTAAAAAGTTGAAAAATGGTTCACGATTGGTAATCAACCTACTGTAATTAAAAAGAGTGAAAATCAAGTGTACATCCTAAAGCAAGTTTTATTCAGTTGGAACCAAAATACTGTAGTTGTCAAATGGCGATGACTCTGCCTATGGATGAATGTCTCTCATGTTACCATGCGACAAACTAATACGCCTCAAAGCAGTTATAAAAGACCCTTTATTTACAAGTAATATTTGGCATTTCACTTGATTAAACTGAATGTTCTATGGATGTTCGTCGCAACTAAAGTCATGTCGAAACCAGTATACTGTTGTACTTGTCAAATGGTGATGGCTCTGCCTATTGGATGAATGTCTCTCATATTACAATAAATGCTCTGTGCAAACAGTCTGCATATAGATGCCCATTGCAGATCATAAACCTTCAAAGGATAAAAAACAGTGTACCATTCATGTACTGTACAGCAATGACAAACATGACCAATCAACCTGAAAGATTGTGGATTGTGCCCATATAAACTTTAAGATTAAATCCTGCGATTCATTCCATTTAAAAACTACCGACTATATACAGATGAAGGATTAGTCAACACTAATCATGTAACATGGCTAAAAATTGAACTATGACACATTTTATTCCTTACTGACTACTCAGCAAAGCAAAATAACATTCCACATGTTCCAACAGAACGAGGAAAATTTTAGCTCTACTAATTAATGCTGGATTAACTGTTTATCAATAATGTAAAATATAACTAATACAGCAGTTAAATTGAAACATGTAACTATCAGAAAGATTTTTTCATGTTGTTTCCTCAAGACTTTTCATTGAATTGTACAATGTATTACATGTACATGTATCGTCAAATTTAAAGCAAAATAAATCATTTGAAATGTAAAAAGCACAAGTGTTTTTTTATGTTGAAATACAGTACTGTTAATTGCTCTACGAAACTTTGCACTATCCTTGGGTTCTAGTTATGTTTGGCTTCAAAACAGTCAATAGACGTTTTTACATTAGTTAATTTGTATTTATTGTACGAGGCAAGGTAAAACGAATATATATCATATATGTTAAAAACCTGTAGTTAATTCATTGCATATATTGCGCCGCCGCCGGATTTCATTGTTGTTTGCATAAATCAATTAGGCCTGCGCTAAACGTCGCACAATAAACGAATTTAATTCAGACGAAATTAATTGTTTGAATTTTATTCGACGAAACTGCGACGTATAACTCGATTAAATTCGACTCACATGAATTAAATTCGTCTGGGCAATTAAATTCGTCTGAGTCAGACGGATAATGCAACGATAATGAGTGTTCGAGTTTACACGACGAATTATCGTCGCGTCGAACTAAATTGTTTCGTCTGACAATTCAGTGTTAATATGGTTCAAGAAGTCGTTTTCAGGCTCCACGAGTGCAAGTATAAAAATCAATGAAATTCTACTGAAATTCGACGTTTATCCGACGAAGTTAATTCGAATTAAATTCGCCTGAAATCTGAATTAAATTCGTCTATTGTGCGACGTTTAGCGTAGGCCTTAAAAAAAGTGAAAGCTATTTTTACGGTTTGAGTCCATTACGTTGTTTGTTGCAAATTAAAACGTATACGGAAAGTTAGCAACGCCGGAAGAACGTTTGATAGTAACGAAAAAGCCGTAAAATTTATTTTTTTAATAAAAATAATAACTTATACCGGAACTGAACTCAGTCATATAGACGCGTTTAGTACATAATATTTGAAATGCTATAATATAAACGTACGGAATCTTGCACACTCGAGCTGAAATTACTTATATTAATAATCAGTGGATTTTCCCACCCGGCTAGCCTCCCTATAACATTCGGTTTATATAGTAGAAAGTTCTTTTACCAGTAAAATAAAATTAATATAAATTAACTACTGACAGGTCTTCATATGATTTCGTAAACGACAACACTTTTTACACTGCTATAGAATATTTACATTTCACAGATTTTCTTTTAGGAAAACGTATGCTTCTTTTACTTTATTTGATTCCAGTCCGTTTGGATTTGGAAGAAGTCTCTCGCATTCTTCTCTGATTCCTAACTCAACGTCTTGCCGTACCGGGTCAAGTAACCCGGAAATTTCAGCGACTTCTCTCAGTTGATCGCGGGAAACTGGAATGCCAGATTGGGTGCCTCCATAATTTTCTGGAAACGAAAACATATGGTTTGGTACTCCCGTTGGCAGTAAAACATTCTTTTGTTCTCGAATGCGATGCGTGTTCCAATTACTGACGAAGATATCGCATTCTCTTTGGACGACTGGAATAAAGACATACGCCAGTAACTGCCTATCGAGCATGTTATGTGGATCGTAGTATCTTCGCTGTAATAAGTACGCCAATTGTTCTTTAAAATATTGTTCAAACCGTTCGTGAAGGTCACACCACCATCGCTCGATCTTATTAGACGTCGAAGGCCCGTAAATTATAGAATCTACTGCGTCATCCATAATTCCTGCTTTGTTTACGAGATAAGCGTGAACTGTAGACATTTTGCCAGTTTCAGTCCCCTTATCTAACCTCAGAAACCTAGACATAATTTGATGCTCGGTCAAATACTCCAGGTATTTTCTCCCAACAATCAGAGGGTTTGAATTGGAATGGGATACAAACAAGAAAATAATTTTTCTACTAAATGTGTGCAGACAGCCGTAGATGCTCAAAGGAAATGTCCAATTCTGGTATCCACAGAGTTTATCATGCCCATCCAAGGAGGCAAGCCACAGCGGCCCTGCAGATATAAATGCGTCTTTCTTCTTTTTAACCTTTTTATCGACTGCTCTAGCTTGCAGGCCTTCAGGATGCACATCAGTGAGAACATTGTAAACTAGGTGTCTTGGAACTTTAATGTTGTGCTCGGTCCTGAGCTTTAGATTTAGAGCTCTGTATCCCAAACATTTACCAGGACCGTCCAACTCCTTTGAAACAGCTTCAGTCATAGCTTCTAATGGTGTGTCGTAATTGATATACTTGATATCAAAATATCTGAGTCTTCGACTTAATGTTGCCGAACTCCAGCAATACCCTGGGTAGTCTCGTTTAAGAAAGTCTAGAATTTCAGATTTCTTTAAGTTTTCACGCACGTATTTGTCGAGATCTGCCTTTAAGTTCTGGTCGTCTTTCCACTCAGAGTTCTGCATCGTAACGTTGCGTATCCAACGCATGTTATACTTTCGCTAGGAACTGTGGGTAATACTTGATACTGATATCAATGGGCCACACGGCGAATTTAATTTTTAATATTATCGACCCTCCAAGGTTAAAAAAAATAAAAATTTTTTCTTATTTTTTTTTCTAAGACTTTAAAAACGAATTAACTTTTATATTATGTTTTAATATGAATAACAAAATAAAAATAAGAACAATTTTTTAAAATTAAAAACAAAAGTAACTTTAAAATTTAGAATCAAACTAAGATTATATTTATGAAATGAAATTCGATTGTAATAATGTATTGATATCGATGGGCCACCATACTGTAGGAAGACTCGAAAACACAACAGCGTTCGAAGCAATCCGTTTAAGTATAAGCAGTTTTGTATGGCGTCATATTACCGCCAATATTCATGTTTTTCATCATTCAACATATTTCCGACATTGAAGTTAATTCCGACATTGAAGTTGTTGATTAATTCAACATATTTCCGACATTGAAGTTAATTCGGACATTGAAGTTGTTGATTATTCAACATATTTTCGACATTGAAGTTATATCGAACATTGAACATCTACATGTTTTCGTCATTAAAGTTAAATCGGACATTGAACATGCCGCTTATTCAGCGCTCATCAGAACTTCAATGTTCCAAAAATGTTGAAAAGTTCAATATTGGCGGCGAAGAACCCTAGCGCGAAATGTCCGCCAATATTAATTAGCTTGTATTAGCACAACCCCCCGGCACATTTAACTCGAGTCCAGGCCATAACACATGTGCGTTACGCGGTTAGAGTAGATGCTGTGACAAAGTGACGCTATCCGACTTCATCAATACACGAAAAAGTTGTTCCCAAAGCTAAAGCTTACTGGTATTTGAAATAATAAACAAATTGATTGAGTTTCATTGCGGGATGAATACAGAGGAAATACGTTCTGCTAGGGCTGCTCTATTGGAAGTGTTAAGTTTTGTAAAATGTAAAATAAAAGTAAAAGTAAATCATAAGGTTCAGGTATTTGGATCCTGGCTGTGACTTACCATCCTTGGTGTATTGTGTTGGTGAATAGTGGTGGAAAATGGTTAATAGTTTGAGGTTTAAGGTGTTAGGGATTGAGATTATGGAGGTTAGGGTTGGGGTTGAGATGGTTATGTTTAGAGTTGAGGTTATGTCTTAGAAGTGGATTATAAGTTATGGGTTGGGGGTGGGAGATTAGTACTATAATTTATTTTTATTTTTAAATTTAATTATAACTTATTTTAATTTATAAAATAAACTTGGGCTGATAATTGTGATTAAGGTCAGGGTTAGGGTTAGGTTTATGAGGTGGATTTTAAGTTTTAAATTTTATGGGGGGGGGGGGGGGGTGTGGCTGGGGGGGGGGTTAGTATTTATTTTTATTTTTTATTTTAATTATAATTTATTTTAATTTGTAAAATAAATCCTTCTGGAGAAGTTAAATATGTTTTTGTTGTGGTAGGGAGTCCAAATATGGGAATCCACTGACTTGTGCTGGTGATTGTGATTGTCATGGGTTAGGGTTTGATTTTATGAAGTGGTTTTAAGTTTTGGGGTGGGGGGTGGGGGGTTAGTGTTATAATTTATTTTTAATTTTAATTTTAAGTATAATTTATTTTTAATTTCTAAAGTAAATCTCTTCTGAAGAGGTAAATTCTGTTTCTGTTGTAGTAAGGAGTCCAAAATTGGGGATGCTCTGACTTGTATTTCCTTGAGATTGGAGTACGTAGATCGACGCTGATGTCTAGTAGAATTTAGCACTGGTGGCGATGAGGCGAGCTCCAATGATATGAGTTTGTTGAGTGATTCGTATTAAGATTTGTGAGAGTTTCCGTATCAAAGGGAGAGAATTTGGGGAAGCAATTACATAACCCGGGTGCGGAAAAAGAGAAATGCCACAGACGAGATAAATGCCTAAGTCCGCTATCTCGACCGAGTCCCTGTTCTGAAAAAAACCCATCCGAGTCAAGAGCCATGTTATCGTCAGGTTCCAAGCATGGCCGGGAACGACGTGCCCGCATATAATAGAAAGACGAGGCCGAAAGAAGGTGGATATAGAATGGCGCGAAAACGCGAATGTGGAGATGAAAATTGTCGATACGGAGGTGGGAAATGGGCTAATATTCCAAAGTATTAGATGTCAAACGGTCGCTGAATATTTACATTTGTGCACTTTACTGTGGATCCGTGATTTGTGGTTCTTCGGACAAGCTGTTAATGTTAGTGTCTTAGTGACTGAGATTTTGATACTACCACTTTGTCGTTTTTCTATGCAAACTCTCAACCTCAATTCATTTTAAAATTCGAAAATGTATTTCGTGGCGTCGACTGGAGTTTGTTGCGTACTACGACAGTTTCTGTCTAACAACAATAAAGTCTGCAAAATCCAACTAACACTGACGACAGATAAATAAGAACGACAAAGTGGTGGTTCCCTACGTTCTCTGTTTCGGCAGTTTATCTAACTTTGCTATATTTCGTTTGTTGTTCACACACACACACACACACACACACACACACACACACACACACACACACACACACACACACACACACACACACACACACATACACATACACATACACATACACATACACATATATATATATATATATATATATATATATATATATATATATATAGATAGATAAAGTTCAAAGACTCAACAGGTTTGATTAGACATTTTTATTACTATTTAGTTTCGTGCCACACGTATTGTGTGGTACTCTTCAGATAAAATGGTCTAATGACTAAGATGTAGTTACAGAGATGATTATATAAGTGTCTAGGTTAGGGATTATTTGGAAATTCTTAACGTTCATTCGTTAGTTTGAATATTCAAAGGTTTTTGACCGTTTTCTTAGTGATATAGTATGTACATGGATATATATCCACTTGAGGTTGGTAAGTGGTTGTCAAAAATGAACATGGAACAGATCCCGGAAGGATTAACATTAGATAGGGTTATACATTGCGAGGTTATGTTACAGAGTTTCTTAAAAGAAATTTATTAGCATGTCTACATGATGAAACAAGTTCGTTTCGTTTGTTTAATGTGGCCAGAGAAGGTTTGCAGATGATAAAATATTTCTCCCACAGGCATAAGTTACATCTGTTTGAGGCGTTATTGTAGGGTTTGGCTTGCTTGATAATTCTCCACTTCATGTTGAACTCGGCATTTTTGTCTTTAAGCTCCCAGACATGTTTACTCAGCTCAGTGGAAAGTTTCTTTTCTCGGTGTTTGAATGATGCTTTGTGGTTGGTGAATCTCGTTTTGAATGTGTTTGCAGTGAGTCCGATGTATGTTTGGTTGGGTTTGTTGTCGTTGGTGATTACTGTAGCTTGGTAAATAACTGACTTAGTCAGGCATTTGCCAAGTATAGGGCAATCATCAGGTTTTCTGCAGTTACATTGGTTTGGCGTTGATGTTTGTTGTGTTGTCTTCTTTAGGGTGGTCTTGTTGTGTCCGTCGATGGTTTGTTTTATGTTGGTCATGCAACCGTGTTTTTGTTGAAGATTTTGTGCAAGCAATGCTTCTCATGAAATTCTTCCTTAAGAATTTTAAGAAACGTTTGGCCGATGTTGGTGGCAACGTTGCTGCTGTATGGTGGGTTGTACCATGTGATGTTCCTGTGTCGCTTTCTCGTTTTGTTGTTGTGGTCGTTAGGTGTTGTTGGGGGTTGGAATTTCAGTTTGTGTTTGTACCCACTGTGTTCAAGAGCTCTTTGGTATAGGGGTGCTGTGCGGTTAAATGAGTTTTCGTCAGATGAAATGTCAGAGAGTCGTTTGTTAATGGATTCGGGTAAGTTCTTGATGATTATAGTAGTATAGGACTTGGGGCTACCGGCACACTTTTTTTTATTTTGCCAAAAACAGCCCCAAAATGTTGGAATTTAACGGGAAAGGATGTTCGAAAGGGGTAACTCTTTTTTTCCACTTTTAAGAGTATAAGCAGACGGGAAAATGGGTTTTAGGAAGTGCGGCAGACCCCCAGTTTTTTGAAAACGCTTCAGAGTGATCGGGGTTGTGGTTTTAACACAGACTTCACTTAGTTTCCGATTTCTGTTCAGATAATTTTGTTTTGTGTTGGTACACATGTTTTCCCACAGTTATGCCTCCAGATAACAGTCCGAGACATGGTATATACGGTGTGATCATGGCCACAACTTTACCAACGTCACTCTTTAACAGTTTGTCTTTTTGTAATCATAACAATTTTAATATGGAGGAAATTGAATTTAAACCATTAGACCCAAATCATGACTTAGACCCAAATCCTGAAAATGGTCAGGAGGAAACAGATTTTGGGGGTACTGATGCTTTGGGAAACTTTTCAGAGCGTAATAGTGCTGAATTTGGTCACTCTATTGATGGTCCCACTGTAAATAATGTGTCAGAAGACAGAACTGAGAGGATAAGAAGAAGAGCTGCATATGGAAACTGTGAGGACTTTTTTACGAATATACTAGAACTGGAATCACAATGCACTGACCCAATGTTTATTGACTATTTGATTAATAATAACATATTAAGTATATCCAGGGAGTTTAGTGAGTCTGGTTTAGTTATCGATTATTCTGTGAAATATTTGGGAGGTGATTTCCGAACAATTGGACGGGCTTTAACTGGGGAGGATGATGATCTACTAAGGGATGGTATTAGGACACACTATGATGAGTGGACTAAGGCTAACCTAAATAAGAAACTGAAGAAAGCTGGAATTATAACTGCTATTGGTTTAGGAGCGATTGCGTTAGTAACTGGTCTGTCTGTAGGTCTAACCAGGAAGGGATCTGATATAGTTCATCAGGCTAAGAAATGGGAGAAGTTACATCCGTCGAAGGGAAGAGACACGGTACCGTGGACAGAAATACAAACAGCTGGTGGTAAGGTAATTGTTCTCACTGGAGAGTATTTAATAGTGGTTATTATGGCGGCTGGATTATTTTCCTATCGTTACGCTAAGAGAGAGTAATCTGTAAGCATAAGTGGGTAAGAATATATACCTTACTGGCTACGATTGGCTTTTGTTAGTTGTAATCGGTTTCTGTTGGATACGGGCAGCTTTTGTCAGCTACAATCAGCTTTTGCCAGCTGTAATCGGTTTCTGTTGACTACAATCGGCTTTTGTTAGTTGTAATCGGTTTCTGTTGGGTACGATCAGCTTTTGTCAGCTGTAATCGGCTTTTGCCAGCTGTAATCGGTTTCTGTTGACTACAATCAGCTTTTGCCAGCTGTGATCGGCTTTTGTCGGCTACAATCGGCTTTTGTCAGCTGTAATCGGCTTTTGTCGGCTACAATCGGCTTTTGCCGGCTACAATCGGTTTCTGTTAACTACAATCGGCTTTTGCCAGCTGTAATCGGCTTTTGTCGGCTACAATCGGTTTTTGTTGACTACAATCGGCTTTTGCCGGCTACAATCGGTTCCCGATGGGTACAATCGGTTTCCGATGGCACAATCGGTTTCCGATGGGTACAATCGGTTTCCGATGGCACAATCGGTTTCCGATGGGTACAATCGGTTTCCGATGGGTACAATCGGTTTCCGATGGGTACAATCGGTTTCCGATGGCACAATCGGTTTCCGATGGCACAATCGGTTTCCGATGGCACAATCGGTTTCCGATGGCACAATCGGCTTTTGTCAGCTGTAATCGACTTTTGTCGGCTACAATCGGTTTCCGTTGGCTACAATCGGCTTTCGTTGATCAACTTCCAGACTGCTTTGTTTACTATGAACTGTCGGTTTTGGTTAAATATTCTTGTGTCCGTACGCGTATGAGCTAATCCCATCTCCCAGCAGGTATCTCTTATCGTCAAAGCATGAGAGTGACACCTTATTAATTTCATAACTACCCAGCTTATGTTTTACACTTCGAATGGTTTTCATTTTCTGAAACACTTGTTTCTTACCAAATAGTGTGTCTTTGTAGTTCTCGTGTTTGATTTGTTTTTTAGTAACACTCTTTTTAATTCCCTTCGCGGTTTTGCCACCTGCTCCGTTGTCTTTTAAATATGAATACATTTTACTTCTGAGACCAACGAATTCGGTTATGGGAACGCCAGCCGCTTCGTCCTTCATCTTCCCAATAACCTTTTTGTTCGACTTGTTGTGGAACTCCGAGCTCTCTGGATAGTCCGAATTGTCAAAGATATCTTTATCAGCCCAGAAGTCTTTGTAGACGTCTTCTGTTTCAATTTCATATGTTAAACTATCCGTATCTGTAAACAACAACTTAGCATTATTTCCATATTTTTCTAACACGTAGTTGTAATGGAAATCGTACATCAGGGTTTTCGACAGATCCAGAATACACATACCGACGTAAGCCGGTCGGTTTAACGTAAGAACTTCCTTGATTTTGTGAACGGCAACCAGGTTTTCGTTGAATATTTTGGCAGATACGAAGGTTGGTTTGGAAACTAACTTCAACATTTTCTTCTCACACGTGACCAACCGGACGTCCACACGCTTTCTCAGGTTCTCCATTGTTTTACCGAAGACGCTGTTGTTCATCAGCTTGAAGAAGTCCTTTTTGAAGGCGTTTCTGGCGGCGGTTCTTTTCACCGTGTTGAAGTCGATGTACTGCTTCAGCCAAGGGGATTGATCGAACAACAAAACCCGGTGGACTTTCTTCACCTTCATCCCAAGCCTGACGTACAGCTCTAGGTTTCTGTAGTGGACGACATACCTTTCCTTATGCATCAAGTTGGTTACTAGCTTACTGACACCACCAACGCTGACGCCGAACTTCTCTTTGATTTTGAGACAATAGTCAGACAGCATTTCTTCCCGTATTTCCGTCTTCTCAGGAGCCAACGGATAGTCGTTGTGTAGATCGTGGAGTTCAGAGGGATACTCAAGATCGATTTCAAGTATCATTCCAGTTCGGCTGTCGTCCTCCGGAAGTTCCCAGTCCAGGTTTTTCAGCTTACCTTCACTCATCCACCTGAATCCGCCAGTTGGGAGGCACTGACTCATGGCCCAACCATACAGATTGTTGGCATCCAGATACATTATATACTTTACAGCCTCATCCTCACTATACCCCTTCATGTATGGGTTGTTTGCTTTCCCATATCTGTTGGCTGTGTAGCTAACCCCACCTCTCATTCCCTTCTCAATGAACTGGAACATGTCGATGTCAGTCATTAGCTCCAACGTAACCCCAGTCATTTTCAGCATAGCGTCCCAGGCCAACCCCGGTGAGGTGAAGTAGTGACAGGGGTCCAGCTTATAGTACTGAACACAAGTCTTCCTAAAGTTCTCAAAGACGTCAGCTAACAGCAACACATCTGATTTCAGGTACACATCATGATAGTCCCCCATTGTCCTCATCCCAAACGAGGTCCAAACCTTCTGAGCGTGTTGGTAATCGGTGTCTGATATTTCCTCATCGTTTAGTACGCTATAAAACTCACTCTTTGGTGGTAACCCCGTTTCCCCAAACCGACTGAAGCTGTCCATGTAGTCATAGGGGTAAACACCCTTCGTTCTCATCAAGTCCAACCTTTCACCAAATTCTTCAGCTGTGTATCTGAACGCGTCCCCCGGGAGATTTCCAACCAATTTTTCCAATGAGCTACTCATGAACTGAAGACTGTCTAGAAACACGAGGTTTTTACCTAACATGAAGGCCATGTACTTTTCCATATTATTCGGAATGACGTTAATCTCCTGTCCAAACTTTCCGATTTCTCCCATGATGAGATGACTATCATAACCCCTCAGGTTGTGTAAAATGACTGGTATTTTATCAGTTAATCTATGATTTCTGTTACAAAGCTGGTGGGCTGATCCCCGGTACCTTCCTGTTACGTGACAGTGGTCCCGGACCTTAACGTCTTCTGCTATGTACTCCAGACCACAGATATGACACTTTCCAGCGTCTCTAAAGTCTACCCTGTCGGAATCAGTCAGAACCATGTCCTGGTTGAAGTGTTCTTTTTTTGTGTTCTTACAATACTCCACTTCTTCCAACATCTTTCCGATGAACTTGTTGACAGCACCAGGACCTCTGTACACCTGGACATCCTTACTGTATCTATCGTCGTAACAACAGACAACCTTGTACCCATAACCACAATCAGTATGTCTCTGGTACTTCTCCATGTACGGTCTCTTATCTTTCTCCTCCTGGTCTGACCCCAACACCTCCGGTCTGTCGACCTTTTCCGTGATTGCCTCAAAGTCAGCGTACACAACAAATGGAACATTTAACTGTTTGTGAAAATTACTATACTTCAACACGTTCTTCCCGGGGTCAGGCATCCTAACAGCCTGTTTACCATTCACACTGATACACACAGCCTTATGCCTATCCAGAACCTCCGTTGAACTGAAACATTGGAGACAGTAAACACAGAAGTGTTTTCTCCTCTTATGTTTTGTTTTGTTGTACATAAACCGATCAAAGTCCTTGATGAGGACATAATGTTTGTTGTTTTCGTTGGTTATAATTAGTAGGTTCATAAGGTCGGTGAATCTCTCCTCTGATACGTAAACCGGAAAGGTTAACCCGTCTTCATAACCAAAGACGTTGATACGTATCTCGTTTTGTTTCTCCACCCGATTGTACTGTTTCTGACTCACTGGAAAGCTGATTCCACTATAATCCAAGTCGTCAACATGGTCCCGGTACTTTGTGGCCCTTTGTGGGTTTTTTGAGACGGGAAACTTATGAGCCAGATGACACCACATAAAACACCTATCATCATTATTCTTAACGTTGATCAGCCCCTTCCGACTATTCCTTCAACTCTTTAGGAAGGTCGACATACGACGAGCCTTCCAGTGGACTGTACACAGTCAGATTGATGTAGTGACCGTCTACTGAGTTTACTGCCCAGCCGGATCCCTCGCTTATCCACTGGGCTATCCTAGCCACCACCTTCTCATTACCGTTGATTATAGTCTTGATGTGGCTGTTGAAGTGAGCCGTCTTATAAGTTCTCCCACCAGACACCTCCTTCTCAAGCGTTACAACCAACGTTTCAGCGAACTTCAACCCCCTCATCTCAGCCAACTCCCGACGTAGTAACCGTACCACGTCATTCCTGAGAGTATTTACCTGTTCTAGTGGGTGCTGACTTACTACAGCACAACTGAACGACTTGGTTTTACCCCTCAGGGCTCTGTCTAACTGATTTATGTCGTAACCAATCAGCCTCTCGTAGAGACGGAGGTCTTCGTCGGAATAGTCGTCATCCTGGTGGATCATGGCATCTGGGTCCATCGTTATAACAGGGGTGGTCATATTCCGTTAGGTGTCGTTCCAACCACTCAGTGTAGAATTTGTCCGGGGTACGGTCCCAACCAAGTTCTTTATACACAACCCCAAACAGATTGTTATCGAATAGGTCCTTCGTTTTTCCCTTTTTAAGGTCTTTCAGGCTATCCAATAACTCAATTCCTCTTCTTGAGCACAATCTAATGATATAATAATTGTATTTGGATAAGTTACGACCTTTTATCAGACCCTTACTGTCCATCACTTGGAGGATCTTGGAAAAGTCGGCTAAAATAATATCAACAAACCTACCCTTGTCGACTCTAGTGACTTTTCCCCTCATCCAACGGTTTCTCGAGTGTCCGGGATGTTTGGAACCAACAGCTGCCTGATACCTTCCAACAACATATCCATACTTCGTGTCACCACACTCTGGACAGGAGAACATCTCAGTGCTCACCTTCACACGAAATCTGGAACAATCCCCACACCACAGTTTCGTACTACATCTGGGCGGATCCCGGGTCGGGAGTGTTAACTCAATCCCCATCTGCTCACAGACCCATTCAACGCCTGAAGACCCACAATCCTTCAGCCCCTTCGGTAAGTCCGACCAGGAAACAGACATTATAACTAAACCCTAACAAATCCCCTTAACCCCTACAAAACAAACCTAGACATCAGATACCCACCAACCAGACCAACAGATCCGATAAACAAGATCTGATAATCTTTCATCTCACCCGATGGTTTGTAATAGTCAGACAACTCAGGCTCTGGCTGGGAAAACCCAACCTGTCTTAACATATCCTTCAACAGATCCAGAGCGTGGTTCGTTGTGTTGATGTCAGCGTTGGCATCAGACAGTTCCTGTCTCAGCCTCTGTATTCTATCCTTCCTACTCACCTCACTCTCATACCATTTCTCCTTTGCCCTGGCCAGCTGCTCAAGGGCATGGTTGTGTCTCTTAATCTCAGCCTCATATCCGCTGTGATTTAACTTTGAAAACAGGAATCCAGCGCCCGCAAAGGCCAAGGCGTTAAACAGTCCACCAGCAACTACACTAGCCATATATATAACTAGGGATAATACGTCACCCTTTCCCCGTGACACTACAAAGATCCGATAATAGAATGGATATCACATCTTTTCCAAAATGGAATCCTGAGTAGTTCATGGCCGTTGTTCTTGGCATACTCGTTTTTCATCCGATCGTGTTCCTTCCGTACCCTAAAGCGTCTCTCTGCCTCTTCCTGGGTTATCTCACCCGACCAGGTGGAAGGGTGAAAATGTTGTTCACCATCATACTCAATCAGTACGAAAATACCGTCATCCAGAGGTATCGCGAAGTCATACCTCAAGAGGCCACCACCCAACCCCACTAACCCATCAAAAGTCTTCTCCCTGATTGCTTCAACTCCATTAGCGCGTAAAGCGTTCTGTACGTCTTTCTCTCCCCTAGACATAGGGGGCAGCCGGTATGTCTCAGTGCTCATAATAACCACCAGGTATGGAACCCCCTTAGGCTACTTAGGTTTTGAAAAAGGGTCAACCGGTAGGTACCCCTTCGACTGGGCATATTTAATCCCAACCGTACTAATTCCAACGGCTAAGGCTAACTTGATGGTACCCTTTACAGACTCAGGAGTACCCAAAGGTTCCCTCAGGACCTTCTTCGAAACCATAGAAATCGCCACAGCTCCACTTGTAATCAGGAGAGCGTTGTAGAGCTCGTTCAGCAGTTCTTTTCGGTCGGTGGTTGACATTATACTAACACATATTTCATTAATCGAAGGTGTCTAAAACCGGAGGGATCCGGACGGGGTTCTGTGGTTCGGGTTTTACCACAGTTCCTTCCATTACCTTCTCCTCATCAACGGTTTTCAACCTCTGAACCGCTCTTTTCTCCTGCCTCATACTGTAATAAAGTGAGGCCCCACCGATAATCAGTCCAACGGTTCCAATTATGTAGCCATAATAAGCTGACCGACCCCCACCAACCCCGAAGTCAACCGCCAACCGCTCCCTGGCTTTCCTCTCCTTGGCTGCCTTCGATATCTGAGCCAGTCGTTTACCAGCAGCCACCCGTTTCGGATCCTTGACTCTTTCCGTCTTGACCACTGATGTTATTTTAGGGACTTTCGAGGTTTTCTCAGATGTTTCGTCAGCCATCTATACACTAACCTATATTCCATCTGTAGGGAATCTGTGAGGTTGTCTGTCAGTTAATCTGTAGGAGTCTGTGAGGAATCCGTGAGGTCACCGGGAGGAATCTCTGAGGTCGGTTGTAGGGAATCTGTGAGGTCATCTGTGGGAATCTCTGAGACTGTCTTTAGGGAATCTGGCAACTGATTTGTAGGAATCTCTGGGGGATCTGAGACCGTCGGCCAGACAACAGCAGATTCAGTCACGTAGTACTCTCCCCTACGATTCCTTCTAACACAATGTCTCATCACCCCGATAGCTCTTCTGAGGGCGTGGAAGATGATCAGTATGGGTCGTCTAAGTCTCTTTGGAATCTTCACATAAAATACGGAAGGTCTAGGGCCGTACCGTATACCTGGGGTATAATGACCAACCCAAAGTTCGGTGCCCGACTGATCGCCCTCGACGGAAACATCGGTGTGGGGAAGACAACATTCGTGAAACCATTCGCTAGGAGAAATGGTTACCATCTCATTGAAGAGCCAGTTGACGACAACCCATACATAGAAAGGTTTTACGCTGACCCCGGGAGGTGGACGTATGAGATGGAGACCTGGTTCCTCGGTGAGAGAATCGACGCCTACCTGAAGGCTCTGGAGTTAATCAACGAGGGGGAGAATGTGATTATAGAGTGAACACATCACAGCTGTATGGTTTTCACTAAGAACTGTTGGCGTAATGGGTGGATAACCAACAAACAGTTTTCTGAGTATTCCCAGGTCTTCCACTCACTAAACAATCTACTCCCAACCCCTGACGTCTTACTATTCCTAGAAGCCTCAGTTGACACCTGTCACGACCGGATGCTCAGGAGAGGTCGGGAATGTGAAGCCGGTGTAACTAAGGATTACCTCAGGTGTATACAGAAGTATATGGGGGAGATGGTTGAGGACATAACCCTTAATGGAACTAAGGTGATTACCCTCGATTGGGAAAACTTCGGTCCGGATGAGTCGGAACTGATCGGTACCCTCAATGGGATCCCTAACGGATTTCACGGTTCGATGGCTCGTGTGGGTGACCGAGACGTTTACATACCAGAGATAGTCAGAACCGTTAGCCAGGCCCGGCAGGCTCAGGTGAGTCATACCTTTTGTGATACCGTGTGATCATACTGTCGGAATGTGGACAGACCTCAGTCACAATGTCATCGAGTACACGGACGTCGGATAGGAAGATACTCTCGTCGTACTGGGTCCCACGTAGGAAGCTTCTGATTTGTGTTAGGACCTTGTGATAGTTGATATGAGCGAATTCACAGTTCTCCAGTCTGCCAGGCATCCCCGACTTGGTCATATATCCCTGAATCAGAACGCCAGGACCGGTTATGGTTCCGAGGATCAGTGGGTTAGCTGTAACACCACCGGCTATCCCTCCGATTACGGTCAGTCCAATACTAACCGTCTCGAGGATCATCTTCAATCTCTTCAACCGAGTGTGTTTCCACCTGTAACAAGTCGCTAACGTGTGGTAATACGAATAAAGTTTCCGCAGTTTGTCTACTTCAGCCGATTGGAGGTTTTTACCAATGTGGTTGAAGCTGATAACGCTTTTTTTCTTCATTCTAATTACAGATCATATTCAACCATAACCTCCTTACAAATCTTCCCGATCTCAGGTTCCCCGAGACGACCCTCCACAATCTTCATACCGTAAAAGTTGATGTCTGAATAGTACTTTTTTCGGTGGTTTAGCGAGAACACACCCAGATAAGGTTTCCCTATTTGCTCAATATTACTGATAAAGTATGAGTCTCTCAGTATCTCACCGTTTATCCTAATGTGTGACACTCTAAGCCCAGATAGCCAGTGGATGGATATTAGACACTTCTTTCCAATGAACTTCGCTGGAATCTTACACTCGTTAGACTTAGCGACCCATCGAAGATCAGTTTGTCACTCACTCCAGCTTTATACCCAAGGGTTTTGTCGTGACCACCATCATCGTTGGAAACGATTACCTCCCAGGTATTTGACGCCGGTCTTATGCTGTTCCTCTTTACCACAATGAAAACCGAAACATCGGTGAACATGAGTCTGGGCACGTTAGCGTGGAAGACCGTCCTTATCGTCGTCTCAGGGTAAAGGAAGTGGTGGTCGCCAGCAGTGTTTAGCTGTGGGTTGATACTAGAAGGTCTCCAAAACATGGCTGAGTTGGTCTCACCGTCTCTGTCCTCTATGTAATCAACAAAGGGGGGGAGTTTGGAGATCGCGTTTTTACTGGCTCTGGTTACGTTCAGGTCGAAAATGACTCTGTGGTTGTGGGGTTTCGCGTAAGCTCTTAGTTTATCGTTGAGCTGCTTTAGATCACTGCTGAGTTGCTTAGTGACCTGACTAGGGGCTCCTTTTTCTGGTTTGCTGTAACCATAAAACAGACTCATATACTATAGGACGTATTTACTAAGCAAATACCCAGACACAGCTGTTATGACCAATAGGATTCCCAACTCATTGTTTGGTGGGTCCTGACTGCGTTGTGCTCTCTTTGTGGTTGGTGTGATTGTATCTAGACTTTGACTGGTTGGTGTTGGTGTTGAGGGTTCCAGACTTTGGATGTTGTCTAGTGAATCAAGATGATCCCCACCATCCTGATGGGTTTTTTTTTGGGTTTGGTTTGGTGTGAATGGAGTAATTAATACCATGGTTCACGCCAAATTTCATACTGTCATTTGCAACCTGTAGTTTGTTGTTGTAGCCAGCAATCGGATTTTTAAGAATTATGAGGTTGGATGGTAATAGCCAAAGACTTGGTGAAACTGCGAGATTTAGGACGACATTTGTGTCTGTCACCGCTCTATTCATATTGTTTATCCATGTGGCTGTGTTGTAGTTGACAATACTATCCTCAACCAGTTGCCTAAACACTTTCTGAGTCTCCAATGCACTCGCCCTATCACCATATATGCTTTGTTTTGTCTTTGCCTGAGCACCAAGAATGGAATAAATAAACGCCTCTATGCTCTGATTTAGGAGTAGGAGACCATTTGAGGTTAAACCATCACTCGTCTTTGGTATGAATTTCTTAAAATCTCCATTAACGTCTCTTAACCTCCTGGTTCCTCTCCATTTTGTTACTGAGTGCTCGGGGTCTTCTGTGTGTTCTACCTCCTGCCACGTCCATCTCGGCGCCTTATCTTCCTCCATCAAAAATGTTGCACCATAGCTTCTCATAATGTCACTTATTTCTGAGTCTGATTTCACATCGAATTCTCTCATAATTCTTCTTATTGTGAAATACAGATGAAATCTCAAAAGTGACGTAACTTCCGGTGGAACGTCATCACTGGGTGTTAGATGAAGTAACGACACCCCAGAAGCATATGTAGCGACGTACGTCCCCACAAACGCTTGGTAATATTTCTCTTTTAGATCCCATTTGGAATACGGGGAAGTTTTTATATCTAACGGTGGGAGGTCACTTTGAAAATACTCTGTCTCATTAACATAAACCCTAAATTGATTGACTGGATAATTCAAAACATATTCCGTCGGAAAATTATCATAGAAATAATATGACCCATGTGTTTTGTACATTGATCTGTGTTGTTTTCCTTTTGGGATTGTCTGAACGTGGCCACCTAATAACCATATTTTTGGAAATCTGGGCGGTGGTTTATTTATTTATTGTTAAATACTTGGTGTAGTTTTTATTGTTCTTAAACTCCGAATCGCCGGTGTAAATGTACGTACCGTCGATAGGTCCGAAGAACACACCAGGTTCTGACTGACCGAAAACTGAATCAGTTATAAACTTGGTTCTATCAGCGTATGGATATTTGGTGAAAAACTCTCTCAGAGTCTTACTCATATAACAAAGGTTAGGTTATATGGATGCCGGGGTTGGGTTGGAACAGGAACTGAGAGATATTTACTACAATCCGAAAACAGGATATCAGTCGGCTGAACGGTTGTATCAGAAAGCATTGGACGCTGGTCTTGATGTGAGTAGGAAGGCGGTAAGGGATTGGCTGAAAACACAGGACACATACACGAGGTACAGACCGGTTGTGAGAAAACATAAGTTCAGACAGACGTTCGTTAGCCACCTCGGTGAGCAGATACAGATGGACTTGGCTGATATGGGGAAGTACAAGAACCAGAATAAAGGGTATTACTGGATTTTGACGGCTGTTGAGATTCTGAGTAGGTACGCTTTCGCCGTCCCCGTTTACAGGAAGGACACGAAAAACATGACCGAGGCTGTGGCTGAGTTGTTGGAACAGTTCAAAGACCGATTTGGTAGTTACCCTGACCTGGTCAGTTCGACGATGGGAAGGAGTTTTACAACGTCGGTGTGAAAGGCTTACTGAAGGAACGTGGTGTTGAGTACTTTAGTACGTTTTCGGACAAGAAAGCAGCGATCGTCGAACGGTTCAACAGAACACTAAAAACTGCTATGTGGAAGTATTTCTACACCAAGGGGACTTATAGGTGGATTGATGTCCTGGATGATCTCGTTGAGGGTTATAACAACACAAAACATAGTGTCGTTATGCTGAAGCCCAAGGACGTTAATAAGTCAAACGAGAATCAGGTTTGGAATACGTTGTTTGGTCACCATTTTGGTGATCATCCCTTACCCAAGTTCCGAATCGGAGACACTGTGAGGGTGTCAAAGTATAAGAGTATTTTCACGAAAGGTTATGAAGCTAACCTTACTGAGGAAATCTTTAGGATTACGAAGGTCATTCGTGGTGATCCAAACGTTTACGAAATCGAGGACGCTGAGGGTGAACCGATTATCGGAAAGTTTTATGGTCCGGAGCTGTCGCCGGTGGATAAGAAGGATGACGTTTATAGGATTGAGAAGGTATTGAAGAGGAAGAAAGTAGCTGGAAGGAAGATGGTGTTGGTCAAGTGGTTGGGTTATGATAACAAGCACAACTCATGGATACCTGAAAGTGACGTACAAAACCTGGGTTAATATATACTTGGGTAATGAGGCTAACATTGTTCATTGAAAATGGTGAGAAGACTGTCTACTTCGAACAACCTATCATGGTGACAGGTCCAAGACCACAAATAATGTTGAAGAAAGCGACGGTATACTGGAACTATAACAATGTGGTGTCAGGTTTGAACGACTCGGTGTCGTTCGACGGTGTTAAGACATCCACTCCTGAAGGTTATCTGAACTTTGACGCGATAGAGACGTTCGTTAAAACCCTAGCCGGGGGTCTGTTGGGGACGGTTGAATTCGGAAAGAATGTTTACAACGGAACTTCTAAAGTGAAAACGTCGGAAAAGCTAAAGCTTGGCAAGATGGGTCTTCTTTTAGGATTTAATGAGAGTGATGTGATAACTGTTGGTGGTGGTGGGTGGACGAATAGTCCGAATCAGGTGGACATCAATAGAGGGTTGAGGTATGTCAGGATCTCGTGTGATGCTGTTGAGAGTGAGAAAAGTCTGGACAATGGGAGGAGGAGTAATCTGATTGGTACCCTTCCGATAACCTCTGAACAGAGTTTAAAAGGAAGCGTACAGCACTACACAGACATTGAGTCGAAAGCTGAGATCCGAAAGGGTGTTTATAGTAAGATGACCTTTAGGGTTCGTGGGAATAATGATCAGTCAGTAGGTCGGCCGGTTGGGATCGGAGCTGTTCTGCTCGAGTTGTACATAGGCTAGTATATAATGGCTGAAGGGAGAGAAGACTTCGAAATGAATGATATGGACAAAGAAGAGGAGAGGAGAAAGGTTGAAGGAAATACTGGTGAAACAGACCTCACCGATGAAGATCAAAGAACAGTAACGGTAGGTCGGACGTCTGGTAGGGATGGTATGACCCACGTAACAGAAGAGGAGACTAGCCGTCCCAACAGTAGCTTTAGTCTCGACAGTGGTTCCAGGAAACATGAGAGGTATGTTACAGCGGTTAAGAAAAAACTCATCATGGATACGCTTGGGATTCAGGTAAACAAGGGGGATGGTAAGAAATCTAGTGAATTGTTGTTAGGTGTCAGTCATGTTTATAGTGAGAAAACAGGAAAGCTTATCGGACTGAAGTTTAATAATGAGAGAGTTAGGAAACTTGAGAATGGTAAGTTTGTGTATAATGAGGGAAAAAGTAATACCAAAGCCGTTGAGAATTTCAAGAGGTTGTTAAGGGAGGTTGAAGAGGAACACTCTAAAAAAGTCTCAGGGGCTATTGAGAAGGCTAACAACGACCCCACAACCTCCCAGGAAGTCGTGGATGATATAGCCTCACAAGTCATCTCAGAGAGTGAGAGTGTACTTGAGGAAAGAGAGGAGGACCTACGGGAACAGGCTAGAGGACTCCTAACTGAGCAGGAAGCAAGAGAATTCATGGGAATGCTCGAACCACAGGGTACAAGTGCAGAATAAATTAGGCTCCTTGAAATAGAAGTCGATTACTATATAGAAAAAGCGGCTAATGAGGAAGATCCCCGTAAGAGGCAGCTGTATGAGAAGTTCAGCGAAGTGGCGGAAATGAAGGCGGACACCATAAGAATTAGGATTGGTGATGCCCCCCAACACACTGATGTTCTGTCTATCTTAGACGATGAAGTGGAAAACAATGACCTGAACAGACTAGAAAGGTTTAAAAGGTGGGCTAAGAAAAACATGGTTGGTCTGTCTGCTATAACCATCACCATAGCTGGGATTGTAACCACAATAGTTGTTGCCGCCAGAAATGTTGTTTCGGGGGGAGCAAAAGCCGTCGGTGGTTTCGCTGAGGCACTCGCTAATCTGGGTAAGAGTTTGGGACCTCTGTTGGCACCACTGTTCAGTTTAGTAGCACAGGTTCTGACTTGGGGAGCAAAAGGGATAGCATGGTTAGCCAACAATCTGTGGGTTTTAGCTATAGCTATGACGTGGTTATTGTATGACTACTGGAAAAACAGAAAATAAAATCTGTTATGTAGTATATGACCAACAGAAGTCAGACAGAGCTGTTACCTGGATTCAGACGGGCGAAGATGTCGGAGATTAAGGGAAGTAGAAGAAGACATACGATCACCATGAACCCCAACAAAGTCAACCCTGGTGAAGACCTCTACATCGACATACCAAAGCTAAAACCTGATAGCTGTTTGGTCCCGCGTAGTTTTCACTTATTGTTCGACTTCAAGAACGCTAATACCAAGTCGTGGTTCCTAAACAATCTCTCCAGACTTCTGGTTGAGAGGCTGGTCGTCAAGTTAGCCGGTGAAACTGTTTACGACAACACGGGTGAAAGTGTTTTCGGTGTGTACAGGGATCTCTGGCTACCTAAGAGTGTGAGGAATCAGATGGTTGGATATGGAATTGGTCCAGAGAACCTGAGAAAGTTAATGTCTAAGGACGATAGTGGGGCTTCTTCTGGGGACGCTGAGAAGGTAGCTGACGCTCTGATGCTCACAATCCACGGAGTGAGGATGAAGGTGAGATTGGATAAGATCCTCGGGGACCATGGACTTTATGCTCCCTTTGAAATGTATAACAACTTCCGCTACGTTATTAGCTTACCGAAAGCCTCCGACATTATGGTGGCTCAGTCAAGTGAATCTGTTGATGGGTACACACTGGAAAACCTTGAACTGGAGTATGAGACTATTGATAACATCGACATCGCCAGTGAAATAACGTCGCTGTACACAACTGGTCGATCGCTGTCCTACGAACACGTCACGTTGATGAAGTCAACTGAATGGGCGGCTGGATCAACCCTGATCAACGAACACATTAACCTTCCACGAAAGTCTATGAAAGGAATCGTGATGATGTTCACAAATAAAACCCGGACTGATAGTGAGGAATACGTCTATCCAAACATCGAAAGTGTTAAGCTAACAATTGAGGGTGTACCCAACGCTGTCTTTAGCCAGGGGATCCCAAAGAGTCGGTTCTATGATGAAGCTAAAAGACTGTTTGGTGGGAAGGAAAACACAGATCAGTTTATGACAATTCAGAAGTTCTACAAGAACGCCTTCGCTCTGGCGATTGACTTAAGAAGTATTGAGGACTGTGACAGTGTTGGGACTGGGAAAAGAATTGTTAACACACAGTCTGGGGTCCTGGTTGAGATTACTAAGAAGGTGACTGCGGCTGATGTGGTCTGTCGGATCTTTGTGTTAAGTGATGGTTTGGTAAATATGGTAAACAAAAACCTAAAATCAATTCAGTATTAAATGGATCACCCATTCAATATGTTGATCGTTGGTATGACAGCTTGTGGGAAAACCTGGTATCTCCTGAGGATGTTGAAAGATGAATACTTCGCGTTCTTCTACTACATCGTTCTGCTCTGTCCAACGTTCAGCTGGAATAAAACCTACACCACCTGGAAATACACCTCCGACCCGGACTTCATCGCTGTGGATTGTAGTCAGGTCGACGTTGAAATTGTACTAGAGTATATTGTTCGAGTATTCAGAGGGTCCAAAACATTGATAGTCCTCGACGACTGTGCCAGTGGACAACCCGTAAAGAACAGAACAAGTGAGTTGGTTAAATTAGCCTTCAGCGCCCGGCACTACAATCTGTCAACTATCGTAATCACACAACAGCTAACAGCTATCACAAAACCTTATAGGGAGAATATCAGCAAACTAGTAACGTTCTACAACCCCAACAAAACCGATATGAAGGTTATTACTGATGACTACCTTGGTGGTTTAGACCGTGATGAGGTTATGGGGGTAACTGAAAAGTTAAAAGAAAACAAATACGCTAGGCTTGAGATTATGTTAAGGCATCCGTACGCGTATAAGGTGGTCATCCCAAAATCTGATCTATAGTAAGATGGCTGAAAAGAAAACCAAAACGGTGATCTATAGTAAGATGGCTGAAAAGAAAACCAAAACGGTGAAAGTTGGGAAAAAATCAAGGCATCCGCTGCAGAACCAGTCGAGGCATCTGTTGGGGAGCTAGAAACGGAAATACCTACTGAAATCCCCAACCTCGTCGATGAGCTCGTCAATGATCTGAAAAAGACTGAGGAAACCAACCCAACACCTCCACCAACTGATGATACCAATAAGAAGTGAAGTGAACTGATAAAATTATCAGAGGATGGTGAGGTAACTCAGTCAGTCAGCGACATCAGAAAAGCGTCGGTAAAGGTTGTGGATAAGCTATATGCTGAATATGAGGCCAAAAGGATGGAAAGAGCTAATGAATTCCTGACTGATATGCTAATCAGTAGATTCTCTAATGTTCTTGGTGGTTTGGACGCTGTAGAAAGCTCTGAGGCCCTAGACGCCTAGCTACAAAAAGACAAACTGTTAAAGAGTGACGTTGGTAAAGTTGTGGCCATGATCACACCGTATATACCATGTCTCGGACTGTTATCTGGAGGCATAACTGTGGGAAAACATGTGTACCAACACAAAACAAAATTATCTGAACAGAAATCGGAAACTAAGTGAAGTCTGTGTTAAAACCACAACCCTGATCACTCTGAAGCGTTTTCAAAAAACTGGGGGTCTGCCGCACTTCCTGAAACCCATTTTCCCGTCTGCTTATACTCTTAAAAGTGGAAAAAAAGAGTTACCCCTTTCAAACATCCTTTCCCGTTAAATTCCAACATTTTGGGGCTGTTTTTGGCAAAATAAAAAAAAGTGTGCCGGTAGCCCCAAGTCCTATACTACCATAATCATCAAGAACTTACCCGAATCCATTAACAAACGACTCTCTGACATTTCATCTGACGAAAACTCATTTAACCGCACAGCACCCCTATACCAAAGAGCTCTTGAACACAGTGGGTACAAACACAAACTGAAATTCCAACCCCCAACACCACCTAACGACCACAACAACAAAACGAGAAAGCGACACAGGAACATCACATGGTACAACCCACCATACAGCAGCAACGTTGCCACCAACATCGGCCAAACGTTTCTTAAAATTCTTAAGGAAGAATTTCATGAGAAGCATTGCTTGCACAAAATCTTCAACAAAAACACCGTTAAGATTAGTAACAGTTGCATGACCAACATAAAACAAACCATCGACGGACACAACAAGACCACCCTAAAGAAGACAACACAACAAACATCAACGCCAAACCAATGTAACTGCAGAAAACCTGATGATTGCCCTATACTTGGCAAATGCCTGACTAAGTCAGTTATTTACCAAGCTACAGTAATCACCAACGACAACAAACCCAACCAAACATACATCGGACTCACTGCAAACACATTCAAAACGAGATTCACCAACCACAAAGCATCATTCAAACACCGAGAAAAGAAACTTTCCACTGAGCTGAGTAAACATGTCTGGGAGCTTAAAGACAAAAATGCCGAGTTCAACATTAAGTGGAGAATTATCAAGCAAGCCAAACCCTACAATAACACCTCAAACAGATGTAACTTATGCCTGTGGGAGAAATATTTTATCATCTGCAAACCTTCTCTGGCCACATTAAACAAACGAAACGAACTTGTTTCATCATGTAGACATGCTAATAAATTTCTTTTAAGAAACTCTGTAACATAACCTCGCAATGTATAACCCTATCTAATGTTAATCCTTCCGGGATCTGTTCCATGTTCATTTTTGACAACCACTTACCAACCTCAAGTGGATATATATCCATGTACATACTATATCACTAAGAAAACGGTCAAAAACCTTTGAATATTCAAACTAACGAATGAACGTTAAGAATTTCCAAATAATCCCTAACCTAGACACTTATATAATCATCTCTGTAACTACATCTTAGTCATTAGACCATTTTATCTGAAGAGTACCACACAATACGTGTGGCACGAAACTAAATAGTAATAAAAATGTCTAATCAAACCTGTCGAGTCTTTGAACTTTATCTATAATATGCTCTGGATTCCCATCGAGCACTTTGCCAAAGGTTTTTACAACATCTTCTACAGTATATATATATATATATCAAAATGTCGCCATCAGAACAGGGTCATCATTTCAAACACTTGCCGCATGAAGAAGAAAGTGAGATGCCACCAGGCCTCCCACGCACCATGACGAACGTTGCAAGATAAATGAAATCTAAGTCAGAACTCTCACAGTTACCTGAAGATCGCTATAGGCGTGAAACTCGGAGTAGTAATGAACTTATTTTAACTTTTATTTATTTATATATATTTATATATATATATATATATATATATATATATTTAGGCCGTTTTATCTGAAGAGTGTCACATCTCGTGGTACGAAACTAAATAGTAATAAATATGCCTAGTCAAATTTGTTGAGTCACTCTACCTCCATTTGTTTAATATGCTCTGGGTATCCATTGAGCACTCTGCCAAATGTTATTATAACCTACTCAACCTATATCTCTCTCTCTCTCTCTCTCTCTCTCTCTCTCTCTCTCTCTATATATATATATATATATTATTTATATATATATATACATATATATATACATATATATATACATATATATATACATATATATATACATATATATATACATACATATATATATATATATATACATATATATATACATATATATATATATATATATACATATATATATATACATTTATTATATAGCATGCTATCGAATATCAGCTTTTGCGTAATCTGATTGGTTCCCTACTACTAGGCTATCAGCTCATAGCCTACTAGTAGAGAAATCAGCAAAAATGGCGGAACGATTTGCTAATTTGAACGAAGAAGAAATTCAAATATTACTTGAAAAAAATACACCAAAAAATACAAACAAATCAACAAAATATGGCATGAATGTATTTGATGGTAAGTAAATATTTCTTTAAATTAAAATTGCAAATTCTTCAAATAAACATCGATTGAAAACGCCGAGCGGTGCCGTGCCTTGAGGTGGTGGAAAAAAACATTGTTTATAAAATTAAATAAAAAATTTCGGTTATAATTTTTAGAGTGGTTCACAAGTTCAAAGAAGTTTGAAAAATACATAACCGATATGTCTAAAACGGAATTAAATAGTTGTTTGAAGCTATTTTACACGTCCGCTAGACAAAAAGACGGCTCCTACTACAAAACAACAACAATGAGGTCGATAAGAGCCGCCATTGACCGCTTCCTCAAAAGCCCTCCAAACAATAAAGATTTCACAATCATTGGAGATCCTACCTTTTCAGAAGCGAATGCTGTCCTAAATGCGTTTGTGAAAGATTTGAGAAAGTCCGGGAAAATAGCCGGAACGGTTCACAAAAGGCCCATTTCAAGGGAGCAAATCCAGCTTCTTTTCAGTTCTGGTGAGTTGGGACCAGCCGACAGTAAAGATCCCGCACAACTGTTTCGCACAGTCTGGTTTTACCTAAGTTTCTTCTTTGGTAAAAGAGGAAGAGAAAACCAAAGGCAGTTGAAGCCGTCAATGCTAATTCTGAGGTCAACACCAGACGGTAAAGAGTTTTTTGAACTAAACCGTGAAATTCCAGGTTCTCTTCTAGCGACCAAAAACCATCAAGGAGGCCTCAACGATCCTGAAGACGAATCGGAAGGAAAAATCTTTCCTGTCCCCAAGTCGAATATCTGCCCTGTCGAAACAATAAAAAATTACTTAAAACACCTAAATCTTTCTTGCGACAGTCTTTTCCAGCGACCAAATGATCACAAATGCCAAAAATTTGATGCCAACGACATGGTTTGGTATTCCAACATGCCAGTCGGCGAATCGACCCTTGGAAACTTGCTTCGTGTTATGAGCAAAAGAGCAGGAATTGAGCCTCCGTTAACTAATCATTGCATTAGGGCGACATCTGTCACGGTTTTGTCGGAGGCCCATGTGGAAAATCGCCATATAAAGTCTTTGACAGGCCATAAATCTGACACCTCCATTGAGTCATACAGCAGTCGCCCATCCGCACGTCAACAAGAAATGATGTCTGCCATATTAAGCGATTATATTCGTCCAAGCGATTCGGTTCCTGCGATCTTGTGTAAAACAGATAAAGATAAAGAAAACAGTAGCACAGATGTTATCTTCAAAGAGTCAGTTGCATCTCTGAATGCTCAGTCGACTTCAGGTAACAACCAGTCGATAATTTTCAGCAATCGAAGCAGCTCGACGACACAAAGTCATGCAGCGTTCAACTTTCACAACTGCAATGTGCAGATCTACAACTGACTTCTAATTTATTGCTTTGTTTATCTTTTTAACAACAAGCTTTGTACTATTTCGTTGAGTCAAAGAACTTGCTTACTAAAGAACTTGTTGAACCAAAGAACTTGTTTACCACGAGCGTCGAATTTCATTGAGCACACTGTCCAAGCGTGAAATAATTATTCACTTTGTCTTTGTACTGCGCATGCCGGATGTAATAAAATTTGTTTCAAATTCGTTTCCGTGTTAATAATTATATATCGCGGAATACAAAGTTTAGCCATTGTTTAGCTATATAATAAAACAATTATACCATTCGCTCTCGTCGTATATGAGCTCATAGCCAACTCGGCGAAGCGCCTCGTTGGCTATGAGCTCATATACGACTCGAGCTCATGGTATAATTGTTAAATATACATATATATATATATATATATATATATATACATATATACATATATATATATATATATATATACATATATACATATATATATATATATATATATATATATATATATATATATATATATATATATATATATATATATGAAATATATATCAAACTCTCGGCCTCAATTCAATTTAAAACTTGACAATGTATTTTGCGACGTCGACTGGAGTTTGTTGCGTACTACGACAGTTTCTGTCTAACAACAATAAAGTCTGCGAAAAACACTAAACACTGACGACAGTTAAATAAAGTTCTCCGGAAATGTGATCATGTTAGACAAGTCTGAACATAGGCTATATGTAAAAACAGGACCCGAGACCCGGACTGGGGACCCGATGACCCATGTAAAAAACAAGGACCCATGTCAAATTGGACGGGGGTTTAAGAAAATATTATATTTTGTGGTGGGGGGGGGGATATTTTATTTTACTACGTGCAAATTGTTGTAACAAGAAACTCAGCTTATGTCAGTGAAATTCCAAGAGGATATAAGATAATGATTAGCAATCCGTTCAGAAAATAGCCCGAAATTGTAGTCGCGACGCGTTACTTGGCGTGAGAAGCCCGTTCGCTGAAATGCGAAGCTAGGCGGTTTTGCGGCAATAAATACGATGGTTAAGCGCCTGTCTATGTTTTCTATCTTAGTTTAGGTGTTTTCTCGATTCGAATGAGTTTTCAATCGATCCTAGCTCAAATACATCGCGTGGCATATACGGTCCCCCTAAACAAAACAATAAACTGAGGGAATATCACAGCTGTGTGTGCGATAAAACTAAGCCGCGTCTCATTTTGACCAAGAACTTTTTCGTTGCCCGCCTTCAAGATATGACCCAAGAGTATGGAAAGCCGATACTGCCAAAAGTCGTTCAAGCGTAATATATGTAGTTCAGTTGCAGAAATCTAAGCTCGAGTTCACTGATAATGGTACTGAGATTAAAACTATGCCTGTTCAGCCACAGAAAGGCATAGTCGAGTTTTTCGCTAGCGAGTTTATCAGTTCTCACTAGCGAGTTTATCAATTGTCGCTAGCGAGTTTTTGAATTCTCGCTGGCGAGTTTATCAATTCTCGCTAGCGAGTTTTGAATTCTCGCTAGCGAGTTTATCAATTGTCGCTAGCGAGTTTTGAATTCTCGCTAGCGAGTTTATCAACGTGAAAGTAAAAGAATTCTCGCTGCGGCGGGAGCAAAATTCAGTCAGACGGGGCGTTAAGGATGAATCTTAGCTTGCACCAAGCAACATGGCTACCGAAGAACTGGAGAATTATTTTCGGGATTTCAACGACTTGATACAGCAATTAGACTCTGTTACTGACAACCTATTGACCGAATACTTAGAGAGAAAGCTTGAATATTTCATCGTTGTACTGTTCGGCATGATTTGTTATTTGGAGAATGGTGAAAATAACCACCAACCAAATGATATCGTTGCAATGTAAAGTATCTGTACGAATTTGCTTACAGATATTGGGAGTCACTGTGCGAAAGAATTACATCAGATCAGACGATGTTGCAGAGTTCTGACTATGTTCTTCCTCTGGAGAAGACTCGTGGGCACCCAAAATTTAGTATTATATTACAGCAGCTCCAGCATCTTCGTGAAACTGGAATGACCTGGGGCAGAATTGCCAAGTGTCTAAATATCAGTGAAAGGACGTTGTACAGGAGAGTCAATGAATTTGATATGCATACTGAATATTTGGACATGTCTAATACAGAACTGGACGCATTACTTAAAGAAATATTAGTTTTAACTCCACGAGCAGGGGAGAGCTATATTCGTGGCAGTTTGAGAAGAAGAGGTGTACATATGCAGCGCTGGAGGGTGAGACAACGGCTTCAAGTTGTGGATCCTATAGGAAGAGCTGTTCGGTGGGGCAGTGCTGTCCAAAGGCGGGTATACAATGTTAAGGCCCCCAACTGTTTGTGGCACATGGATTCCAATCATAAATTGATTGGTTGGAGATTTGTATATCACGGATGCATTGATGGGTATAGTAGGACAATCATATACCTAAAATGTTCAACTAATAACTTTTCAGCTGCTACTCTTCAATATTTCCAGGAGGGTGTAGTTCACTATGGAATGCCCAGTCGAGTCCGAGGTGACCGTGGGGTTGAGAACTACGATGTAGCCCGGTTTATGATTTCCAACCGTGGTACCAATAGGGGCAGTTTCATAGCGGGTAGAAGTGTCCATAATACAAGAATCGAAAGGCTCTGGAAGGAGGTCAATAAAGTTGTGACTGGTTTGTATTCAGCCATATTTAATCACATGGAACAACATGGAATCCTAGATTGCAATAATGAACTTGACATATGGATCCTTCACTATATCTTCTTACCGCACATTGGCAAGTCCATAGAAGAATTTACCCTGCAGTGGAACTACCATGGATTGAGGACACTAGGACAAAGGTCTCCTGTTGCCCTTTGGAATTATGGTATACTTACTCGTAACAGTGATAGTATACTTGCTATGAACAATGATGCTGTGGAAGACCTGCATAACTTTGGTATCGATTATGATGCTCCAGGTGAGGACAACAACGACACTGCAATTGTTGTTCCAGAAAACCAATTTTACCTGACAGATGAAGAGGAAGCACAACTCAGAGGGTATATTGATCCCTTAAGTAATGATGGAGATTCTGTCATTCAGCATTTCTGTAATGCACGTTCTTTTGTTTTAAATAATTTTGTACAGTCCTAGGCCCCAGTTACACGTGTGCAGTCTATATCAGATTGCTTGTAAATCAGGTTCATCAGAGTGCATCACATCAGAAATGAATAATCTGAAAAACAATCTGATACATTGTAGCATGTAGGAAGCATGGGACTGCATGGGTGTAGTCCCCAAAGACCTGTAAACAGGTGAGGGCTCTGTCATCTAAAAAATTCAATCAGTTACATATAGTTGGTTTATTTGAACTTGTAACACATGGGCATTCAATATTTCCTTTCTTTTATCTGAATGGAACACAATACTGTACCTTGTATAATCATGCCCAACAGACACATATATTGGTCATCAGCAGTTCAAAATGCATGCTTCTGGCATGTTTGTGTGAACTTACATGAACAACTATTCTGGACTTTGGAACAAAGTAAAATACATAAGTAACACTTAGGAATCTCACTCACTGATATTCTCCATGATATTTTGAGGTGTTTTATTCTTACTGCATGTTTTCATCAAAAAAATAAATGCCTGCAATAGTGATTCAGAGACTCTAGATTTCAAACTTTCCTAGTTGGAATACTTTGTAACAATCAGTATTCCAGGAATATTTTGTTCTTCATACCCTATTACCCCGCAGGTTGATGTGCATATATCCGGATATTGACTTAGGTGTCTTTAAATGATCAAAATCTGAGTTCGATAGATATATTGTATTTATATAATTCTTACAGTAAACAATTGAAAATTTAATTGTCTAGCGGTATTAAAAATGAAATGTTCGTGTCATATTTGTATGAAACAGTGACAGTTCGTTTTAATGTAATTAAATCGAATAGTTATGACTTATTGCTTTTGGTTTGTTCCTTCAAGATATTCTTTAATAACACACTCATCATGAATATTGGGGATGTGCTTATATGGAAATTATTATAGGCGTATGCGCATTTCAGCGGCAATTTTATCAAAAAATCGTGAATTTCCGCATATATGAGCAATAGAATTGCTCAAAGATGATGTCTGTAGTAAAGTACGCTGGCAGTGTGATGGTGTATTAACTAAGCTGTTAAGGTAGCTCCATACAGTTTCTTGAAAAGTGTTAAGTGCTAATTCTAACAGCAAAATTAAAGCCTAAATATTTAATTAGAAACTAAATGCAACTTATTAGGAAACATACTAAGAGCTAAAAACCATTCAGTAATGTTTACCAATGGTTGCTAAATTACTGCTTAATCGTATTTATATAGTCAACGAGTCCGGTGACCCCTACCCTGGGTGCCAGAGGATCTTCACGCAAGGCGGAAAACCCGCTCGCCCTTCCCAGCCTCCGCCTTGCAGGGCTTTCTGTCAGCGTTGAAGAGCCTCTGGCACCCAGGGTAGGTGACCCCCAATTTATTTTCCAATTTTTCTCTATCAGGATGCATTCACACTGCTTGTTCCCCACTTGTGTCAAGTCTGGAACAAGTTGTTAACATCTTGTAGACAAGGTTGATGACGGTATCAGACCTGCTACAAGTTGTCTAATACAGTCTATTCGTAACAAGTCGCTACCAGGTTGACGAAACAAGCTGCTAGCAACTGCAGACTGTATTAGACTTGTTGGGACAACTGATACTATCATCAACCTTGTTATAAGATGTTAACAACTTGTTCTAGACTTGTCAACTAAACTGGAAACAAGCAGTGCGAACACATCGTGTTGACAAGCTGAGATTTTTACGTGTGTACGCTTAAGGTGCCAACTACAGGTCAGTGGGTGACTCCCTAGAGTTTTTAATTTAATGCTACAGAAAAAATTCTAAAGAACCTTATTTCTTATCCTTACATGATATGTACATGAAACTTTCCAGAACGATTAACGACACACTTTTGATTATTTTTTTGCCGAAATGTATCTTTCCAAGATCGTTGCCATGACAACAAAGCACTTGGAAAATATCACATCTCTGATCTTCTTTCCACCATTTTGTGAATTTCTTTGGTGATATTTTTTTAAAGTATGCACAGATGAAGATATTCTGATTATTCTTAGTTTTTAAAAATTTCTATGCAGTCAAATTTTTTTAGTGTTGAAAAGTCGTATTTTTAACCTTAAAAAATTTGGCTCCATACATTTTTTTGAAAACATAGAATTAAACAAGTATAAGTTTTGTCTTGACCTGTGCAAATTTAAAAAAAAATTTACCGAAGGTAACGCAAGATATTTGCGTTCATTTTCGAGCTTTTTTAGCCGTGCTGACGTCATAAAATTCCCGGTTATCATCAGTACATTTCCCGCGAAAATTCCAACACGCTTTTAAACAGCCTCACTCACAGGCGGGCCCTCGCGAACTCGCCCCCAGGCATGCCCCAGGGAGGCTACCTTAAAGTAATTGGCGGTCATCTTGAAATGTCATTGTTGCTATACCAACCGTTGGTAAACATCATTACTGAATGGTTTTTAGCTCTTTGTATGTTTTCTAACAAATTACATATTTAGGCATTTAATTTTGCTGTTCGAATTTGCACTTCGAACTGTAAACCTAATTTTTGAATATACAATATTATTATTGTCTTGTGCATAAATCTCTGAGTAGTAACAAATTTATTGACATTGTTGTATAACAAAACGTATTTATTAACTCTGCACTTACAGTAATACAGTAACTTGGACAGACTAAAAGAACTGTGATAGAACCTCTAAACAAAACGATGAGTCAATGACAAAAGTAGTATTGCGATATGGTGGTCTCCTATAGTATTTTTCTTACATATCAAGTCCAAGGTAACTAATTAAGGCATTGTTGCACATTGGCAAAAAGCAATCTTGTCCTCTTGTATTAACCTAAAACCTTAAGCATACAATTTAAAAAAAAACAACGACATATCCCTCGAGGTAAACCTGTTAGGAAATTACAAGACTTACACCGATTGGTAAAATGGCCAAGATAAATTAACTTTTAAAACCTTAATAGTCTAGAGTCTTCAACAGTACATGTTCTCAGTCATAGTTTAAATAACAAACCTAACGGCTTAGGCTTTTCCAAAATAGGCATTTGCAAATGCTCCATCGTAGATTTCAAATAATTTGTCTTCCTGTGGCAGGGGATACTTTCCAGAAACACATCTTGGCAAATGGAGTGTATTTGAACATGTGTTCGCTGAAGGAACAAAAGACCATGGGTTGCCATTATCAACTGCTGGGAACTCTACTTTTGGTGACATACCAAAGCCAAGCGGTGGCTCATCATCAGCCCCGGTTACGAACTGAAGGATATGATTCAGAGTGGTTGACCCTCTCATACCGCTCGCTGCTACTTGAACATACTTTGAAAGGGACTGGTAAGTTGTGTTCTCATCAGAGCGAGCATTTTTCTTCTGAGAACTTTGGAGTGAGGAGAAAAAGGAGCTTTCGCCTGGAAAGTGATGGCCCTGGCAATGGGTGGAAAAGGTAGAGCAAAGTTGGCAGTGCTTTTCCTATTTGGTAGAGCCCAACTTTTGCAAATCCTTTCCGAAGGCTCACTAGACACTTGGAAGGATTTTCTGCCATAAAAAGCTCTTGCAAGTCATCTGAAGACAAAAATCTCGGGATTGTACCATTTTTCAAAATGCTTAATGCCATAATTAGGCCAACAACAACATAATCATCAGACAAGTGTTCCTTGAAACCACTGTCAAAATATTTAGTTTTTATTTCTTGCATGCATAGGCGGAAGAATTCACGCCTAGGTTCACCGAAATCAGTGGCAGCTTCACCATAAAACGACACCTGTAATGTTAGCCTTGGGTCCACCAATGGTTCGATTTCCTCCATTGCTCTATTGAGAACATCCTGACGATTGATCAAGATGTAGTTGGTGTCTCCCTCCAAGCATTCATTAGCATTTTCAATTTCTAATTGGCGACCAGTGACAATAGATTGTTGGATGTGCCTGAGGATCTCTACTGGATCTTCTATATTTCTTTTCTGGCAATAATCTATGCATTCCTTTACAACTTCATCAAGCTCGGGTGGTTTAGTCACTTCTTGAACTGCTGGGCTTGTGGGTGAAACAGTGAGATCAATTTCCACCAGTTCATCTTCTACAGTTTGTACTGAATGACCTACAAACAATATAACATTCGAAGAATTATATAATTATTGCGAGGACAAGTATATATTAACAATGCTATACGGCAGTACACCATAGATCAATAATAAAAGAGGATTAATTAACTGACACAAAAATTCTAATACATCACATCCGCCTTCCCAATCCTACTGTCAAGAAATTTAAGGTTTCCATTTCCAAAATGAAACATTGTTAAAAAGAGTTTAGTTCTTTTTTAGTTCTTTTTTTTCGTTCTTTTTTTTGTTAGTTCTTTTTTTCTTCTTTTTTTTCTCTTCTTTTTAATCAAGTTAAATTTAATACTAATAGGTTTGGCAATACCTTTATAATGAAATGTGCCAGACATAAATTGTAGATTTATTGTAATTTTAATTAGAATAAGTTTTATGTGTAAATTTATACGCAATTCAGCCTATGCTGCAAGGTTTCAAATTTTTAATAAATTCAATTCAATTCAGATTGGCAAAACGCAATTTGTACCCACCATTTCCATAGAATTTGGACATATATACCTATCAAGACTCCTCTCTGAGGATTCATTAATTGCTATATATAAATCATATTGCAATTAATTGTCTCTGTTCACCCCATATTTATTGAAGTGTCTGTCTGTTAGGCTATAACTTATCTCTTCCCACGAAGAGTTTCCAGCGACTTTGTCACGATTGTCTGAGTGTATAATTGTATGTATTACTTTTAATTACTGCCTACACCTTAGCAGCACTCAACATAGTCTAGGGTAAAAGTTCTGCAACAGCACGAACAGCATGTTAGTAATTTTGCTAACTGCACAGCAAGTTGTTAATTATTAACATACATCTCGCAGGTGAATAGTGCTTTTTACGCAATCTGATTGATATCCTGCACTATTCACCTTCGAGCAAAACAAAATTAGGAATATAAATCTCGTTTATGAGGTGCTGTATTTGCTAAAACAATTGTGTTGGTGAATAGGAACACTATTCACCTCCACTTCGGTGAATAATTGTTAACTGTACCCGACAGTGTGTTGTTCGTTTGATCTTCAAATTGACCAGTATCTATTTCTTCATCCCAGACTGAATGCATGGCAATTTCCTGTAAGATTCAGTTACATAAACTACAATCAGTGATATCTGGTCTGGATATACTTAACTTTACTTCTGCTATTAACCACGTACTTGCAACAAGGTTGATAATGTACCTGACTAGTCCACATGTCCTACCAAGTCTGATATCATGTGCACATAATAAGTTGCTGCAAGCTTGTCATCAACTTGCTAACCAACTTGTTATGTGCAGACTATTATTGGTCTTGTTGGAACGACTTGTAATTAACTTTGTTACACGAATGTTAACACATTTTTTCAGACTTATATTATTATTATTATTATTATTATTATTATTACTATTATTATCGAATCCTTACAGAGGATATACATTTCAGTAAAATTACTGGTATCAATATGTGTCCTCTGTGTAACTACTGTAATACTAGCAAAATACACTATAAGCTAATACAAACTATAAATTAGAAAAACTATTTTCCATTCTATGTAAAGTGCGTGTCCAACATATCTTTAAAGGTTTTAAAATCCTTTTCACCTCTTATTTCCGTTGGGAGCTCGTTATAAATCTTGCTCCAGCAAAGCGAAAAGCTTGCCTATTAAATTCAAGTTTTACTTTAGGCAGCTTAACTGAGATACATTTATTTATTTCTCGTATTTTTGTTATGCTCATTAATTTCAAAATATGCCTGAAAGTTACTACATATTTCATTATCCAAGCATTTTCTCACGATCAAACACGATTTCTCTCGATTTCTCTTTTGATTCAAATTCTTTTTTTATATGTGTCCAAAATATCCTTTAAACCTTTGAAAGCAAATATTTACAATCAAACCGCAGGAAACCGATAAATAGACAGTAGGATATCGTGTATGCCAATTGTTAGCCGGGATTATGATGTTTAGTGATATCTACATGCATCTAATTTTTGGCCGCCATGTTAGGGGACAAATTTTGCCCCCCAACATGGCGGCCAAAACCGAAATGTAGTTT
>CAXIUP010000207.1:665000-685000 GCA_964035015.1 Corallium rubrum | reverse complement strand
AACTGATTTAAATCATTTAAAGAAAGTTGAGCATATCAAAGCAAAACTTAGATTTCATTATTAAATTCTGGTTGTAAAAAATATATCGTTTTTAGGAGTTTTCAAAAGGGATTATTTCTAGCAAGCCTTCAAATGGCTTCTCTATGCATGTACATTTTGCAAAGGCAGAATTAAAAGTTGACAGCTCAAAAATTACATTTATAATAGAGTCTGAGATAAAAACAATTCAGTAGAATCGGATTCCAGAAAGAAGTATTAAACAGACAACGTTTCAGTCGAAAATTTGGAATCACAGCCAAGAAAACCGACAAAGCCCACGTCCACCACGGTTAATATAAGCGTGATATAAGCCTAAGATAGTGTTTTAAGTTAGTTTTAGTTAAGTTGACTGATGGTTAATTTGGACGAGCAAAGGGAGAGCACGAAAACGTGAAGCTGCATGTATATTGTTTTAGGACATAAGGACAAAATTCAAATCCCCTACCGTTATAAACTTGAATGACTTTGAGACGACTGAGTGACCACAAACACTGCAATCCAGCTCGAGGTTTTGTTTACCATACGGCGTTTGGTTTCTTCAGGACCTCTGGTTTCGCTTCAACATATATTAAACCGGCTGTTTGTATCCTTTTCTTCGTTGTTCTCTTTTATTATTTAAGTAGAGCAGGCTCCATTTCGTTAAACGAAAGCAAAATACTGACAGATTTTTAGTTTTTCTTGTCGCTAGTCACCAGTGTCCAACTATTCTTACCGCGTGACACCGTACCAAACATATATATATATAAATAAATAAATAAATAAACTATTTCCCAGATTTCGGCTCCCTCGCTTTTTCTACACGCTGTAAAATGGACTCCACGCGTGTCGAGATTAGCACCCTCACCGGGCTCCGGGCCTTCGGCCCGTCACCCGGCTCGGGGACAAAAGAAGAAGAACAGCAAAACCAACTCTCTTTTCTCGACGTATTACTGACCAAAACTAATGACGGCAACTTGCACACCCAAGTCTACCGAAAGAAAACACACACTGACCAAATACTGAATTACAACAGCAACCACCCTACTCAACACAAAATCAGTTGTATTAAAACATTATTCAACCGAATTGACACGCACTGTAACACAGAACAATCCAAAACAGACGAACGTAGATACCTTTTCTCGACATTCCGTATGAACAACTACCCTAGGAACTTCATCAACAAAGTCCTAACGCGCAAAGAACGAACACCAACGAACATCACACGTGACCAACCTGCTCCTGAAAGGACTAGGATCACTTTACCATACATCCACACTACGTCAGAAATGACAGCTAGACTACTCCGACCATTCAACATTGACATAGCACACAAACCAACACATAAACTTAGATCTAATTTCACGAAACACAAAGACAAGACAATTACAAGCGATAGACACAACGCTATTTACATATTTCCTTGCCGTAACTGCGCACAACAATACATTGGACAAACATCCAAAAAGATTGAGACACGACTAATAGAACATCGGAACGCTATAAACCGACATGACCATAATTCACTTCCTGGCAAACACGCTGACGACAACGGACACACTTTTGACTGGTCACGAACGAAAATACTAGGACAGGCGACTACCAAACACGCGCGCGAATTTAAAGAAGCGTGGCACAGCATAGACAAACAAACGCACATTAAACCGATACATCGACATACCTACAACCTACCTTCAATTAAAACGTTCACATAACGATCCTGATTCACACACACACACCCTCCGTTCCTTCCGAAGAAATCCACCCGTCAAACACTGGACACTCCACGACCACCATCAACTATACAGACCTGGTTAGCAACGCGTCCCATCACAACCAATCAAACGCCACCTATTCCTAGCATCGCACCAATCAGACGCTTTCGTCGAATACAATTACGTGAGGAACAGCGCGAACATTCAAATAAACCGTTAAACTTTCCTGAAGAAGACTCGAAGAACCGAGTTGAAAGCTCAAAACTTTAAACATATAAGCCGGAGAACACTTACGTACTATATATATAGTTAAAAGCTTCTAGGACAGCGTCAGCCACGGTTGAAATCCAAATATTACCAGGGTTAAGTCACGTTGGCCTGACTTAACCCTGATTACTATATACATATATATATATGTCGGGAAATGCTCGACTCGGTCCCAAACAAAATAGACGCTCGAAGGATATATAAAAATTACGTTTAATGGTCTCAAATCACTTACTGTTTTTGTCGATCTCGCTATATCTCTCACCTCAATCACACACTCATGTATGTATGTAAAACTTTATTTAAACACGCTAGCCTCGGACAACATACGCTGATTTCCACGAGGGGCGTCACACAATAACTATTTACAAAATAATCAATATTAATATATATAAAAGCAGGTTTAAAAATTTTAGTATTTACAAGAGAGAAAGACAAGTTAAAAATTGAGATTATTAGTGCAATCTAGCAGTACCTACAGCTCAACTCAAAGTCTGACGTATCGCTCTTTTGAAAGAACAGAGTGTTTCAGATTGTTTGGAATCTTGGGAAAGATGATTCCACAGCATGGCACCGCTATATCCAAAGCCTTTTTTCAAAAATTCTGTTTTAGGCTTTAGCAAAGATAAATCTGTTTCACTATTTCGAAGATTGTAATTGTTCTGAGATATGTTTCTTTTGCAGAACAATTCATTTAGATTAGGGTCAGTGTGTTTATTGAGTATTTTGTACATAAATATCGATTTGTTCTGGGATCGTCTTACATCAAGTGTTTGCCAACCGAGAGTGTCCAAGACATCAACAGATCTTACATCGTAGCTGGTTCCGGTAATCACTCTTGCCGCACGAGACTGAAATTTTTGCAATTTTTTTGAAGTGTTTTGCCACAATTATCCCATAGAGGAGAGCAATAATCGAAATAAGGCTGTACTAATGACTTGTAAATGGTTTGTAGAGTTGCAGGTGGGACATAGGGTTTTACGCGTCTCATTGCCCCAATTCCTGCACTCACCTTACTACATATTGTATCAACGTGTTTTTCCCAGTTAAGTTTTTCATCAATGTCTACCCCTAAGCATGTATATGTACTAGTTCTGGAAACTGGGACATTATTTAACAGTATAGGCTTGTCTCCAACTTTGTTATTCAGATTATATGATGACCCAATAAACATAACTTTTGATTTGGTGGGATGATGTTGAAGCTTATTTTTTGAAAGCCATTTCTGCACGTTATTCAAATCATAATTCAAGTTGTCAATTAACGTGTCGAAGTCGTCAGAAGCAGACGAAATTTGAGTGTCGTCTGCATAGAGACATGGAGTTGTTTTTTTTAAATGATCGGGCATGTCATTTACATACAATAAGAACATCAAAGGCCCTAGAATTGAGCCCTGTGGGATCCCACATCTCATTTTCTTTGGTAATGAGGTGTGGCCATTGACAAAACATACTTGTTGCCTATTCATTAGGTAGGACTCAAACCATTTTAATTCAACACCATGGATTCCAAATTGATCCTTAAGCTTTTTTAACAGAATCTCATGGTTAATGGAATCAAATGCTTTACGAATATCCAGAAAAACAACCCCATTTAACTTGCCATTATCCATATTAGCTAACCATTGGTCGCACATTTGAATAAGTGCGGCCAAGGTTCCATGTTTTGGTCGAAATCCTGATTGGAATTTTGACAATAGGGAGTTTTCGTTTAGATATCCATATATTTGGCCAAAAACTTCCCTCTCAAATACTTTACTTATTATCGGCAGTATTGAGATTGGTCGATAATTTTCACATTTTCTTCGGTCTTCAGATTTATAAATAGAAGATAGTTGGGCTAGTTTCCACTCATCTACATATATACCCGTATTAAGAGACAAACTGAATATGGCTGTCAACGATGGCGCAATTATATGTGAAATCACTTTTAGAACTTTAGCAGGTATATTATCCAATCCTGTTGCCTTTGATGCTTTTAAATTTTGTAAACGCAAAGCTACACTACTTACATTGATATCAGAAAAATTAAAACATATGTCAGGACAATGGTCAACTCTCTCGTCATTTACTGGGTCATCACACGAATTACTATATAAATTAACTGATTCAGCTGCTAATTTCATTCCAATATTAGTAAAATAATCGTTGAAAGATTCGGCAATAGCTTGATCATCTGAAATAGTTGTGTTATTGATTAGAAGCTCTTTAACATTGGTTGATTTGCGTTTTCGGCCTGATATAGTATTTATCAAGGACCAACTTTTTTAACATCTTTGGAATGCGTACAATCCTCAATTTTCTCGCAAAAATATTTAGACTTTGTTTTACGCATCTCTATATTCACTTATTACGCTCAGTTTTATATAATTCCCATTGGGTTTGCGAATTGTGTTTTACCGCCTGTTTTTTACGAAAATCCCTTTTTCTCATACGCTGCTTGATTTGAGGAGTAACCCAGGGAATAGCATTCTCTTTTAATCTCTTTCGTCGAAGAGGAGCATGCCTGTCAAGAGCCTCAAGAAAAAGTGATTTCCACACTTGCCAGCATATATTCGGATTATCAAATTGATATACTATACCCCAAGGGAGTTGTGATACATCTTGAATAAAATCGTTTTCAACAAAATTTTTAAAATCTCTGACTTCTCTAACCTTGGTCTGTCCGGATTTTGGCAGCGAAAATTTTCTTACCGCGAAAACCAGACTATGATCAGATATCCCAAGGTGAATAACACCAGACTGGGAAATTTCTTCCGGTTTATTAGTTAAAATTAAGTCGATTAAAGCAGCTGATGTTGTTGTCACTCTCGTTGGCTCGTTAATAAGTTGTTCAATCTGGTAGAGCGAACATAGAAATTGTAGTCTTCGCGTCTGGAGGTCAGATGGTATTTTACTTACATTACAATTTAAGTCCCCTAGGACAATCAACTCTTTGTTTTCAGAGTCACATTTGCCTAAAAATAACGCCCACTCATCAAACAAGTTTATGTCTGAATTTGGTGGTCTATACCATGCACTGATTAGAAAAGATTTGTTGTATGGCCTATTTATTTCAATACATGCCATCTCGAGACTATCCGGAGTTAGGTCTTTCCTTACCGAGAATGGTATGTTATCACGGACATACAAAACCACCCCACCCCCAAATCTACTACGGTCTTTCCGAATCACATTATATCCTAATATATGTATGTCATTATCAGTAATGCTATTATCTATTTTTGATTCATTAATCGCTAGAATATCAAAAGTGTATTTCGCAAGAAGTATTCGAATTTCGTCTACATGTTTTAGCAGACTATTAACATTTAAACTAGCTATTTTTAAGCCCTTAGATTTAGCTATGCCACGCAATGAATAGCTATAAATACCTGACTCAGCTGAATCGCACCTTAATGAAGTATTTTTCAAGAAGTCCTGGCAAGAATCGTTTTCAGCAGGTCCCCTAGTTGGTTTATCGTCGACAATTGAAAACCCTCTCCATGACTTTGTCGTGGTCTCGAGTGCTGCTTTCCTTTCAGAAATTCAATGAAATGAGTGGCTAAGAATGCTGAGCCTTTAGCGTTTAGGTGCAGTCTGCTGCCATTAAGACACGTGTTGTTTATAGATGAGTTGTCAATAAACGCAACTTTTTGCTTTGCAGACATTATTTTAAGTTTCTTGTTCACTGCCTGGACGTTTGATGCAGTCTCTATGTCTTGTCTCAAGGTAATTCCTGATAATCCAATTTTTGAGTTTGGAAATTTGGCTTTGACTTTGACGATAAGATTTTCAATTTTCTTTGCGCATTCATCCACAGAGTCCAGTGGGACATTGTTCGTTCCAGCATGGACAATTACGTGGGACGGGGTTGATTGAATATCAATTGAGTCTAGTTCCATTTGAATGCTGTCGGCAGTTTTTCCAGGGTATGTAAATTTACGAACCCTCTTCTTTGTGAGTTTTTTGGGGTCAATGTGTTTGATTATCGAATCACCAATAATCACTATTTCTCCATTATTGGGCTTTTGAATATTTGGAGTACTGGCATTTCCTATTAATTCGGAACCGCCTTCGTCAGCCTCTTCGACATTGAGTGCAGAATATCTGTTTTGAAGTGGTACACTTTGACATTCTCTTCTCGGTTGTTGGCAGTCTTCAGCGATGTCAGCATTACTTTGATTTCCCACAGGTCGGTCAGATGGCTGGTTGACTTTCACGGGATAATCATCATTTGACGGTTGGCTGACTGGTCGTTATTAGGCTGGCTTTCTCTTCTTCAGCAAATTTCGCTTTTCCTTGCAGGTCAGCTAGAATGAAGCTTAAATTATTTACTCGTTCGGTCAAACACTCATTATCGCTTTTAAGTTCCATGTTTTCCTTTCTAAGCCTGCTTAGCTCGCTGTCTAACTCGATGTTTTTTCGTTCTCTCAGCTCTCTTGAATGTTCTAACAGCGTACAATTAATAGCAGTCAAGTTTGCGGTAAATTCTCCGTTAGAGCTTGTAGTTGGCTATTAAGAGATCTTACCGAGATCTCTAAGGGGTCGTCTTCTACGCAAACGGAATATTTATTTGCTACAGCTAATCTCTTCGATAATGAAGCTACAGTGTTCAACTTTTCTTCGATCATGTCCTTATCCTTACCGCTAACTGTAATTGTTTGCGATTGCGCATACCATCTGATTGATATATCTTCGCTTTCATATAGTTTAGCATCTCCACCAGGGGAAGACCATGTTCCATCCGATAAATCCAATACTTCTTCAACAAACTGCTGTAGAGAATCAAATGAACCAGACCAAACAAAACTTGCAGTTTCGGAGATGTTCCTCGAGCACTCCCCCCAACAGGAACGGCGATGGCGCGAGTCCAAAGAGTGCACGAGTAAATCTTAAGGTTACCACACGCTTGGTCTTGAGATCTTCCAACCAATGGAAACGTAAGGCATCCCTGTCTTCCTTCCAGATTCTCACCTGAAGAAAGGCCTGCTTCAGATCTCCTGTAACAGCCACGGGGTAGAACCGGTTTCGTACGAGAACATTCCAGAGACGATTTTGTAGTGGAAGCCCGGTTTCTAAACATTCGTTGAGAGAAGGTGATTTCTCGTTGGCTCGAGCTGACGCGTCGTATACGATTCTGAGTTTTGTGCTTTCGGCTCTTTCTCTAACGACAGGTTTGTGCGGGATGTAGAACTCTCTTTCGTTTGCGCTGTCTCCTACTTTCTCCACGATTCCTTGCGTCAACTGGTCTTGAATGATATTATCATACTTCTCCAACATGTTGGGTTGTCTCTCGAGTTTCTTCACTAGGTTGTCCAGTCTTCTTAAGCTTCCTTGCTCGTTCGTTGCCAGTTTGGGGTGGTTGGCTTTCCAGGGAAGACCTGTCTGGTACCAGCCTTCAGGATGTCTTTCAAGCTGTTCTTTAAACTCAGCATACACGCCCTCTTGATCTCCGATTGTACGATCTTCCAATCCTAAGACATCTAATTTGCACAGTCGTTCGTAGTCAGCGCTGGATGTCTGAGTCAGGAACATGTTAGTTAAGTCTACTTCTTCTCCAGGCGATATGATCGTCCATCCATAACGTGTGAGTTCCGCGACAGGTTCGCCAGGATTCCCAACTTTTGGACTCGTCTTGGTCTTTATCTTCGCGTATTCGCTGGCCCCTAAGATCAGATGTATTGGAAGGTCTTCTTTTTCATCAACGTCATCCATCTTGACACCATCCAAGTGGGAATATTCTTTCAGTATGTCGTCATACATGGGATTCCTTAGCGACAACAACACGCTACGGTCGACTTTGGTTACTTCAGTGTTCAACTGAAATCCTCCTTCTAAACTCTTGATGGCCAAGTCGTAGACCTCGATCGTTTGAGTAGTAGTTTGCATCATCATCTCGATTCTTCTCAGGTATCTTAATGCCTGGGTCCAGTCTCTAACGCGGCATGAATTGATGAGATGCAAAAGAAACGTCATTTTAGGCGAGAAACTACACGGAAATGGACTGGTATAGAAGTTAATGTTATACATATTGACCACGCGAATTTTTTAAAAAAATTTATTTTATTTAAACAATGTCACGTGACTAGTTATAAGCAAAAAACGATCGACAAAGATAGGCCATCAACAAACGCATCCTGCGCGAAAGGAAAGTCACTTCCCTGAAAGCTAGTTTCTTGTTAATGTTTCAGATACCAACTAGTACTAATACAATCAAACTTTAAATGTTGCTATTGCTTCATAAATCACGCGTATTAATGACATTAACATCAAACTCGACAAAAATATTACGAATTCTCAAGTTTAGAGTTATTTATGGGATACAAATGTCACATTTAAAGTTTGAGTAAGAAAATTGAGGATATAGTCTGCCAATATAGCGTAAAATGTTTTGTGCTGTACGAAGAAAACCTTTCGCGCAATGCGATCGAAGTTGAAGTTTATTGTTAAGAGAAGGTAAGCGCCATTCGCCATTTCTTTCGGCGAAACCAAAGTACAATTGTTCAGCGGCTTTCCGTATAATCAGGTGATCGCCGATCTTGAAAATTGCGCCAAATTCAAAGTCTTCGCGGTGAATTATTACGAAGATACAGTGTTTGTCTCTTTATGCAAATATATTTTTTATAATTTGCATAAGTTTTATTATCTAATATGGTAATAAGTCTTATTCACCCACGTACGTGCGGATTTGTCAAAGTGGCGGCATGGAAAGCAACTAGACTGGTTCTCAGTAAAATCAAACGAAATGACAATGAATCGCCGAAGGAATACGAAGAGCGCAAAATGCAGAAGATATTCGGCAAGTTTGTGGAAAACTTCGCTGGAAATCAGAACTTTCAAATAGATATGGAAATGTTCCGTAAAAAGCTTCCTGACCTTCGGACGAAATTTAATAAATGGAACTCTCGCAAAATGGACGAGCGCGAGAAGTATCTCAATGCTTTCTCATCTGAGAAATGGAAGCAACTGGCAGCCGATAAAAAAGCTGAACACAGCCTTATGGATTGCAAAGGCTGCTTCCACAGATCTGTCGAGCAGTCCTTGTTTCCAGTGGCATCGAAGCAATTCCTTGGCAGCAAAAAGGCCAGCCCAATATTTGTTGCTGAAAATATTTCTTCTTTGGTAACTCCACCATAATCTGTAAAATGCACCCAGAAAGAAGCTGCACGGTATGCAGAAGCCATCTATGACAAGATCAATCCAATCTTTCAGAGTACGGTCAACATCGCTCTCGCCTTGCTATGTCATTTGAGAGTAAAGAAGTAGAGCAACAATCTGCTGCTGGGGCTGGCACGAAAAAGAGAAATCCTGTGGGGAATTTCACAGCAATGAACTGGGATAAGGAGGCAATGAAAGCTGAGGTGGCAAGCTATCCAGATGGTGTGGAAGTAAATTGGTCAGACTTGGCAAGACGACATAATTTAAGAAACACAAGTGGTGAGCTGGCAAAGAATGGTGGGCAAATAGCACAGGAATGGCTAAAATCTGTTGGTGTTGACACCAACAGATTTAAAAGATTGCAAACCAGAGCTGGAGGGAGAGTTCAACGAACAAAGTTAAGAGGTGCAGGGGGAGAAATAACAGTGGCAACTCCTCAGACGAATGCAGATGTGAAGGATGATTTAAAACAGAAAGTTCTGTCAGGAGAGTATTCAGTTGGGGAGCTGATTACACCAAGAAAGGTATTAAACAAATTTTACAATATTTATTAGTCAAAAGAGTACTAACCATACAGGTGCACTGTATTCACACTGTACATGTATACTGGTCAGAGGTCTAAAGCATTGAAATTAAATCTAAAGAGTCATTTAACTCCAGGTCAAATGTATTTCATAATGGCCAACAATCTAAATAGTCTTTTATGCATCTAAATCAGCCTTTCTGGCCTCATTATGAAGCAATGATTCTTTTGAATCACAGACATGCAAATGAGACCAGAACAGGATTAATAAGATGCCCATAAAAGAATATTTAAATCAGTCATCATTGGTCTACATGATTGTATAGAATTTCTCTTTGGGAAAATCATTTTAGGCACCACAGAGAAAACAGCCCTGGCTGCAGGTTTAAATTTTTAGAGTGCATGAATTAACCCACTGATACTGTAGCTGGAGTCTGACCCTTCTTTGATCAGTAAAATACATGTCGACTGGTTGAGTAAACTACTGTATGTAGACAGTAAAATAGTCTTGCCATAGTACAGTAGTAATATTGTTATTTTTCTAGATAGTGTGAGAAAATGGTGTTGTTGTTTTTTCTGTATAGTATGAAAAATTGGTACTAAATGATTCAGGGGAAATTGTCAAAAGTGAATTTTCTGTAGAGGGTCGTAAACATCCTCTTCTTGAGATACGTACCAGAATGCTGAGAAATCAGGAGAAATACACGAGAGATAGGTCAGATCAAGATTTTGCAGACATGTCTTGTGAGACATTAGAAAAGATACTACAGGATCTCAATGAAATCAAAGAAGGAGAGAATGAAGACGAAATGAGAGCACACCTCAAAAAAATTGGAACGAACAAGGCACATAAAATTGTGGCATGATTTGTCAACCATTGCGAGTCATGGCCATCTGGTATTTATGATATCATGCATATATGATCCAGCTGTCTACTACACCAATAATGAATATCAGCAGAAAACAGGCACCAATGAAGACATCCAAGCTAAAGTAGAAAGTCCAGAAGTCTACATACTTGCAAGATCAGGCAGCAGCGATGTGGAACAACTGGCATACATTGAAACAAGGTTGGAATGTCTGCAAGATATGGTAGTGTCCATAAATACCAAGTCTGGAAATCCTATCACTGATGTAATGCGTTATTTTCATGGTGATAGTCCAGCCCGTCAGTTTGAATGTGGGCAGCAGAAAGGTGGTAATTTCTACTGTTCTGGCTGTGGAGCAAAGGCACAAAGAGCTTACGAGCTAGACTATTGTCTTCATTGCCCATACATGTCTTTATCTGACCGGCAACATCTGGTAATGAAAGGACCCATGGGTAGAAGAAATTCGCTGGCACAATCAAATCATCCTCTTCATCACTTAACAAAGGAACAGTTAAAGCAGGAGTTGAATGCAAGAGAAATTTATGATGGAGAACGAAAAAAGGAATTGGAAATGCTTTTGGTGGAAGAAATGCATGGAGTGCAGAGGGTCCCTGCCTTGTTATACACTGATGCTACTTCAACAATGGCTTCACATCACTGTGGAAATTATGAGATCCTTCCTTTTGAACCCTTGCATGATGTTGGCAAACATATTGAGAATATTTGTAATGAGTTGCCCAGTCATTTGACCTCAGAGGAAGCTAATATCATGAAAGAAGTTAAGATGTTGCATCTTGGAGGAAAGGAAACTAAACGAACATTTGATTATCGATGTGCCCTAATTATCTTGGTAAAACATTTGTACAATCATGTTACAACCAAATATGTACAACTTCTCCTGCACACAATGGTAGAGATCCAGAGAATTGCTTACAGTTCTGACAACATTCGAACCCCCAAATCTGTCCTTCGACTCCACAACATGTCATGGTATCATGGGATTTTATGCAGGGAAGTGTTTGGATTTAAGTTGAAAGAAATGACCACAAGGAAGCTTTATGGCAACTACTTTCATGATATAACCTCCCATGCCTCCATGCAGCATCGTTTAGTTTGTGGAAAGTCATGCAACGTTGAAGAGCAGGAAAGAGTTTTCAATGCCATTGCAAACATCACTAAATCAACCTCGTCGTACCATCCTAATCACATTATCAGTAATGTCTTCATTAGATTACAGGCTGAGAAACAGATGTCTGCTTACAAAAGCAATTGTGTCTCAACACAAGAAGCATCTGTTTCAAAGCTTGCTGCTTCTCTACCACCATATGGAAACACCATCATCCCACATAATCTTATAGCAAAGCACAGCAGTTCTTGGCAAGCCCATCTTGAAAGCATAAGCGCATCTTGAAAGCATAAGCGATTTTCTTTTGATAAACAACCAAGCATGGTGGACAGAGCATGAAAATGGAGACATCGAATTTTATGATGGTGAGCAGTCTCCCAATTCACATCCTCAAGGTCCTTCACTTCACCATTTCCGCTCAAGTAGCTTCACTGCTGAGGAGAAATACCTTCAGAATTGCTGGAAGGAATGTTTACGTCGAGGTATTGTGCTACCAATAAAAGTACTACGAGTGGAAAACGAGGAAGGAAACATGGAAATACGTGATCTCAACAAAGGCAGTGAAATCAATGTGAATGACAGTGGTGTAGGAATTGGACTTGAAGGTTCAACTGAAAGACATGAAAATGTGGTTTCTTTCCAATTGGTCACTAACAATGATGACTTACCTTCGACTTCAGCTGAGCTCGATGAGGATTGTGTTTCCATAACGCCTGTAAGTGATGCCTTCACTGTTGACACAAATCGGAATGTTCACCAAGAAAAGGAATCACCATCTGCAGAAGCTGGTAATAACCACCCACCTATTGCCAGTTTAACCACCCATACAATCAGCAATGATGGCTCTGATAGCAGCAATATTAACCCTGCAAGCATTGAGGAGAAAAGCAACTGTGTTAGTAATTCGACAAATTCGTGCACGACAAAGATGGGTCAAAATGTAAAATTTGTTTTGGGGGATACAAAAGAAGTTTTGCAATTCGACAAATCTAGACGAAAGCTCAAGCAATGGCCTAAGAATAAAGCCTACATAGAAAACTACAAGAATATCATGGCCATTATTGAAACCCGGATTTCTTTTCAGCAACGGAAATTGAAACAAGAACTTGAGAAATGGGAACGAGAATTTTTTGTTAAAAATAACTGCAATGCAGCCAGTTATGCCGATATTATTTCATGTCCAGCCACCAAGCTTATTGTAGATCGGCTGAAGTATTCACGGGCACTTTTAAAGAACTTTAAGGAAAACTAATCGTGTATTCGAAGCTAGAACTCACTCACTCACTCACTCACTCACTCACTCACTCACTCACTCACTCACTCACTCACTCACTCACTCACTCACTCACTCACTCACTCACTCACTCACTCACTCACTCACTCACTCACTCACTCACTCACTCACTCACTCACTCACTCACTCAGCAGTCAACCATTCTTTCTCGAATCGAAAAGTTCAAATGAGAAAATTTCAAGCTTACAATATACGAGATAGAGACTAATTAATATAAAGAAAACTAACAACTTACCTCTAAAAGAACTCAATTGTTTGCATAAGACTTTCGTAGCTCTTTGTTGGAACGTTTCAATACTGGCAAAGTACAATTCATGAATTCATTAATTCAAACGAGTTTAAAGCACAGATCTCAGTGGTTTAAAAAAACAACATTTTGGTTGCCAAGGACAACCACAACGATATCCAAACACAATTGAGACTGGGTATGAATATGTTCTAAATATGGATAAAAGAATGAATTGATTGCCAAAATTTTTTTATATAACTGACTTTGGTTCCTGATTACCATTATTCTGCTGTGCCAAGATAATTTTTAACTGACTTTGTTTCCTGATTACCATTATTCTACTGTGCCACTTGAAATAATTTTTAACTGACTTTGGTTTCTGATTACCATTATTCTACTGTGCCAAGATAATTTTTGACTGACTTTGGTTCCTGATTACCATTATTCTGCTGTACCACTTGAAATAATTTTTAACTGACTTTGGTTCCTCGTTGCCATTATTCTGCTGTGCCAAGATAATTTTTAACTGACTTTGTTTCTTGATTACCATTATTCTGCTGTGCCAAGATAATTTTTAACTGACTTTGTTTCCTGATTACCATTATTCTGCTGTGCCACTTGAGATCATTTTTAACTGGCTTTGGTTCCTGATTACCATTATTCTGCTGTACCACTTGAAATAATTTTTAACTGACTTTGGTTCCTCGTTGCCATTATTCTGCTGTGCCAAGGTAATTTTTAACTGACTTTGTTTCTTGATTACCATTATTCTGCTGTGCCAAGATAATTTTTAACTGACTTTGTTTCCTGATTACCATTATTCTGCTGTGCCAAGGTAATTTTTAACTGACTTTGTTTCCTGATTACCATTATTCTGCTGTGCCACTTGAAATAATTTTTAACTGACTTTGGTTTCTGATTACCATTATTCTACTGTGCCAAGATAATTTTTGACTGACTTTGGTTCCTGATTACCATTATTCTGCTGTACCACTTGAAATAATTTTTAACTGACTTTGGTTTCTCGTTGCCATTATTCTGCTGTGCCAAGATAATTTTTAACTGACTTTGTTTCCTGATTACCATTATTCTGCTGTGCCACTTGAGATCATTTTTAACTGGCTTTGGTTCCTGATTACCATTATTCTGCTGTACCACTTGAAATAATTTTTAACTGACTTTGGTTCCTCGTTGCCATTATTCTGCTGTGCCAAGATAATTTTTAACTGACTTTGTTTCTTGATTACCATTATTCTGCTGTGCCACTTGAGATCATTTTTAACTGGCTTTGGTTCCTGATTACCATTATTCTGCTGTACCACTTGAAATAATTTTTAACTGACTTTGGTTCCTCGTTGCCATTATTCTGCTGTGCCAAGATAATTTTTAACTGACTTTGTTTCTTGATTACCATTATTCTGCTGTGCCAAGATAATTTTTAACTGACTTTGTTTCCTGATTACCATTATTCTGCTGTGCCAAGATAATTTTTAACTGACTTTGTTTCCTGATTACCATTATTCTGCTGTGCCACTTGAGATAATTTTTAACTGACTTTGTTTCCTGATTACCATTATTCTGCTGTGCCACTTGAGATCATTTTTAACTGACTTTGGTTCCTGATTACCATTCTGCTGTGCCAAGATAATTTTTAACTGACTTTGTTTCCTGATTACCATTATTCTGCTGTGCCACTTGAGATCATTTTTAACTGACTTTGGTTCCTGATTACCATTATTCTGCTGTGCCAAGATAATTTTTAACTGACTTTGTTTCCTGATTACCATTATTCTGATGTGCCACTTGAGATCATTTGTTAACTGACTTTGGTTCCTGATTACCATTATTCTGCTGTGCCAAGATAATTTTTAACTGACTTTGTTTCCTGATTACCATTACTCTACTGCCAAGATAATTTTTAACTGACTTTGTTTCCTGATTACCATTATCCTACTGTGCCAAGATAATTTTTAACTGACTTTGTTTCCTGATTGCCATTAATCTGCTGTGCCAAGATAATTTTTAACTGACTTTGGTTCCTGGTTACCATTATTCTGCTGTGCCCCTCGTTGCCATTATTCTGCTGTGCCAAGATAATTTTTAACTGACTTTGTTTCCTGATTACCATTATTCTGCTGTGCCACTTGAGATCATTTTTAACTGACTTTGGTTCCTGATTACCATTATTCTGCTGTGCCAAGATAATTTTTAACTGACTTTGTTTCCTGATTACCATTATTCTGCTGTGCCAAGATACTTTTTAACTGACTTTGTTTCCTGATTACCATTATTCTGCTGTGCCACTTGAAATAATTTTTAACTGACTTTGGTTCCTCGTTGCCATTATTCTGCTGTGCCAAGATATACTGTAATTTTTAAATGACTTTGGTTCCTGATTACCATTATTCTACTGTGCCAAGATAATTTTTAACTGACTTTGTTTCCTGATTACCATTATTCTGCTGTGCCAAGATAATTTTTAACTGTCTTTGGTTCCTGGTTACCATTATTCTGCTGTGCCAAGATCATTTTTAACTGACTTTGGTTCCTGATTACCATTATTCTACTGTGCCAAGATAATTTTTAACTGACTTTGTTTCCTGATTACCATTATTCTGCTGTGCCAAGATAATTTTTAACTGACTTTGGTTCCTGATTACCATTATTCTGCTGTGCCAAGATAATTTTTAACTGACTTTGTTTCCTGATTACCATTATTCTGCTGTGCCAAGATAATTTTTAACTGACTTTGGTTCCTGGTTGCCATTATTCTGCTGTGCCAAGATAATTTTTAACTGACTTTGTTTCCTGATTACCATTACTCTACTGCCAAGATAATTTTTAACTGACTTTGTTTCCTGATTACCATTATCCTACTGTGCCAAGATAATTTTTAACTGACTTTGTTTCCTGATTTCCATTATTCTGCTGTGCCAAGATAATTTTTAACTGACTTTGGTTCCTGATTACCATGCATTATTCTGCTGTGCCCCTCGTTGCCATTATTCTGCTGAACCAAGATAATTTTTAACTGACTTTGTTTCCTGATTACCATTATTCTGCTGTGCCACTTGAGATCATTTTTAACTGACTTTGGTTCCTGATTACCATTATTCTGCTGTGCCAAGATAATTTTTAACTGACTTTGTTTCCTCATTACCATTATTCTGCTGTGCCAAGATACTTTTTAACTGACTTTGTTACTTGAAATAATTTTTAACTGACTTTGGTTCCTCGTTGCCATTATTCTGCTGTGCCAAGATATACTGTAATTTTTAACTGACTTTGGTTCCTGATCACCATTATTCTACTGTGCCAAGATAATTTTTAACTGACTTTGTTTCCTGATTACCATTATTCTGCTGTGCCAAGATAATTTTTAACTGACTTTGGTTCCTGGTTACCATTATTCTGCTGTGCCAAGATAATTTTTAACTGACTTTGGTTCCTGATTACCATTATTCTGCTGTGCCACTTGAAATAATTTTTAACTGACTTTGGTTCCTCGTTGCCATTACTCTGCTGTGCCAAGATAATTTTTAACTGACTTTGTTTCCTGATTACCATTATTCTGCTGTGCCAAGATAATTTTTAACTGACTTTGTTTCCTGATTACCATTATTCTGCTGTGCCACTTGAGATCATTTTTAACTGACTTTGGTTCCTGATTACCATTATTCTGCTGTGCCACTTGAGATCATTTTTAACTGACTTTGGTTCCTGATTACCATTATTCTGCTGTGCCAAGATAATTTTTAACTGACTTTGGTTCCTGTTTACCATTATTCTGCTGTGCCAAGATAATTTTTAACTGACTTTGTTTCCTGATTACCATTATTCTGCTGTGCCAAGATACTTTTTAACTGACTTCGTTTCCTGATTACCATTATTCTGCTGTGCCACTTGAAATAATTTTTAACTGACTTTGGTTCCTCGTTGCCATTATTCTGCTGTGCCAAGATATACTGTAATTTTTAACTGACTGTGGTTCCTGATTACCATTATTCTACTGTGCCAAGATAATTTTTAACTGACTTTGTTTCCTGATTACCATTATTCTGCTGTGCCAAGATAATTTTTAACTGACTTTGTTTCCTGATTACCATTATTCTGCTGTGCCACTTGAAATAATTTTTAACTGACTTTGGTTCCTCGTTGCCATTATTCTGCTGTGCCAAGATATACTGTAATTTTTAAATGACTTTGGTTCCTGATTACCATTATTCTACTGTGCCAAGATAATTTTTAACTGACTTTGTTTCCTGATTACCATTATTCTGCTGTGCCAAGATAATTTTTAACTGACTTTGTTTCCTGATTACCATTATTCTGCTGTGCCACTGGAGATCATTTTTAACTGAGTTTGGTTCCTGATTACCATTACTCGGCTGTGCCAAGATAATTTTTAACTGACTTTGTTTCCTGATTACCATTATTCTGCTGTGCCAAGATAATTTTTAACTGACTTTGTTTCCTGATTACCATTATTCTGCTGTGCCACTGGAGATCATTTTTAACTGACTTTGGTTCCTGATTACCATTACTCTGCTGTGCCAAGATAATTTTTAACTGACTGTGGTTCCTGGTTACCATTACTCTGCTGTGCCAAGATAATTTTTAACTGACTTAATTTCCTGATTACCATTACTCTGCTGTGCCAAGATAATTTTTAACTGACTTTGGTTCCTGATTACCATTACTCTGCTCTGCCAAGATAATTGTTAACTGACTTTGGTTCCTGGTTGCCATTATTCTGCTGTGCCCCTGAATATAATTTTTAACTGACTTTGTTTCCTGATTACCATTATTCTGCTGTGCCACTTGAGATCATTTTTAACTGACTTTGTTTCCTGACTACCATTATTCTGCTCTTCCAGTCTACCAGATTATTTTGAACTGATTTTGCTTCCTGGTTACTATTATTCACTCATGGTAAAGAACTTTTTATGGATCGCTCATCGTTGTCAGTGCTAATGCACTTAGCTATTCCGCTGCAGAAGAATGGTTTACAAGTTTACTTCCTTTGGCATTTGATGTCTTCAAGTGGGTGCCTAATTAATTAGTTTTTTTGTCTTGTACAAAAACACTAATTGGTCAAGTATCTGCCTTGAATAATACCTTTCATATGAACTTGTACTTGTACAGGTAAGAAGCAGGTACAGGTAAGTTATGAACCTATTTTACAAGTTCTTACATTACAAATGGAGCATTCCGGTATTTGCCAGTGTAAAATACTAATGAGACTACTGGGATAGTTTTAATGACTTTATAGACCACTTTCGTAATGGCTGATGCTTTAAATATTCTTTTATGTGCATCTAAATGAGCCTTCTTGTCCTCGTTATCAAGCAAAGATTCTTTTGAATTGCAGACACACGAACAAGGTTAGAAAGGCTTATTAAAATGCACATAAAAGAATATTCAGATTAGTCGCTATTATGAAAGTGGTCTATGATGATGCAGAAATACATGTTCTACTGTATATGTACATTAGGTTGTTATAATTTAGGCTGTTCCTAAATTATTTTGCCAATCGGACACTGTTTCTGATACTGATACATATATACACTTAGATATACAAAAAATATACACAAAATTTTTACTTTATTTGGTTACTTCAATGTTACACCATATTATTTAATAAATAATACATTAACACAGTACACTGTAGGTACAGTATTATGTTGAGATGGGATTAGTTCTTCTTTGTTCTTGGAGATGCACTGAATCATCTTTGTCAGAAGGAGTATTGCATTGTTTCCTGAAGAAAAGAAAAAGTCAACAGTGTATTTAAGGCATCTTAAGGCACTCAAGTCTTTGATCAGTTAGTTTAAGCTCTAATGTGTAAGTAAAGCTATGGTTTTAATTAATAATAAAGAATTGTTATCTAGAGCAAAAATAAATAAAACCATAATTAAATGCACAGTAATAGCAAGAACTTCAAAGTTTGTCAAGATGTTTCGTCTTTGGGCAGCGGCTGTCAAGATTTTCAAGTCTTTCGGCAGCTAGTTCAAGCTTTATTGTGTAATGAAATCATAGTTGTAATATATACTGTAATAATAAAGAACTCTTAGAGTAAAAATAAAACCATAATTAAATGCACAGTAATAGCAAGAACTTCAAAGTTTGTCAAGATGTTTCATCTTTGGGCAGCGGCTGTCAAGATTTTCAAGTCTTTCGGCAGCTAGTTCAAGCTTTACTGTGTAATTAAATCATAGTTATAATACTGTATATACTGTAATAATAAAGAACTCAAAGAGTAAAAATAAAACCATAATTAAATGCACAGTAATAGCAAGAATTTCAAAGTTGTCAAGATGTTTCGTCTTTGGGCAGCGGCTGTCAAGATTTTGAAGTCTTTCGGCAGCTAGTTCAATAGCTTTACTGTGTATGTAACTATTGTAAAATCATATAATATAATGATATTTACACTTCATTAATTTCGATAAATATAAAACCCACAATTTATTTCACAGAAATAGCAAGAACCTCGAAGAAAATTTGGTAGAAAAAATGTTTAACATCTTTGTGCAGGTAGATTTTAGAACTAACAACAATAAAATGGTGAGAATACGGTTATCTTATGAAAGTGTATATGGGCTTTTAATAACATACACAAACAAATACAATACTGTAACTTATTAGATGGAGACTACATGTACGGACAGTATTACAATCGTATAAAAATAATTATTTAGATTTAAGTTAATATGTAGTTTTTATAAATAAATGCTTGAAATGCTGCGTGGAGACAGACCGTAAGCGTTTGTCTTCACTGTTGTGGTTATGCTTTATATATATTTTTAAATACTCGAATATA